>PVKB01005109.1:0-109788 GCA_004027205.1 Ctenodactylus gundi | reverse complement strand
GCTAGCTTAAGTTTGAACTTCATGGGAGGTCAGAGGGAAGCCACAGAAGGGGTGTGTTAAAGGCACAGCTGGTCAAACAGCCACTAAGTAGGAAATAGATTCAAGAAGCAAAACTGGATGTCACCAAAGTCATCCTGGTAGAAGATGACAAGAGACAGACAAGGATGGGAGAAGCAGGGATCGAATAATGTTGAGAGCCATGTGCTCTTTAGAACACAGTGAACTTGAAGAACACGGGAGGGACTTCAGAAGCCCAGAAAACTGCCAAGCAAAACTAGTCATCAAAACAAAATCAATATTCTTGAGATCCATTTGGAAATTTTGGAGGCAAAGTGTTCAGAGGAAGCAGCACCATTCTCCAGCTCTGTTCTAACCCTGGTATTGACACCACATACGAACAGGTGAGTGGGAGACATACCTGTAAGAGCAAAGACACTGGACACCCCCTGAGTTCACCATCAGCCCAGGAGCATGTCACGTGGACTTGCTGGGCCTGCTTCATCAGCTATTTCCATGAGCCCAGGGGGCCCTCAGTATAGCCACTCACCAGGACCAGTAGATAAATGCTTGGGATGGTGCTCAGGGAAAAAAGATGACAAACAGCTGTCTGCACAACCCTACTCTGTCTACTAATTCATGCACTGGAGGTTCTTCAGGCAGTGGAATCTGGTAAAGAGTAGTCCATCTTCCAAGGCTTGGATCTTGGGACATTTAAAAAAGCTGAGCAGCCAGATGTGCTGCATCCCAGTACTTGAGAGGCTAAGGAAGGAGGATTTCAAGTTTAAGGCTAGTCAGGGTTACACAGAAAGTTCCAGGACAGCCTGGACTATATAACAGAACCCTATTCCAATGCCAACCCCCTCCCCTTAAAAAAAGCCTGTTTACTTGGGATTGACAAGGAGAAAGGAGTTAAGTATTTATTTCCTGTTGGTAATGGGCCAGGCTCTGCTAGGAACAGAGACAAATAAAAGCTGTCTTGTGGTGACACAGGAGGGAGAGAGGTTACAAGAGCTCCCATTCTCTGAGCAAGTGACAGAACAACTGGAGCAGCTTGGCTCCCCAATACTTTTTATTTTTTATTTTTATTTTTATTTTTATTTTTTTTGAGACAGGGTCTCATTCTGTAGCCCAGGCTGGTCCTGCACTCCACAACACTTCACTTTTTATCTTGCCTTCTTTTCAGGCAGCAGGGCTAGGGGTATAATTCAGTGGTACAAGCATGCATGAGGCTCTGGGTTCAATCCCCATTCCACAAAAAAAAAAGAAAAGAAAAGAAAAGGAATCCTTTTCAGATAGCAAGATAGCTATAAAGACATGAGGGAGAAACTATAGCACAGGTGACAGTAAGGTGAATCTCTCTGATTTACTCCTTCTATATAGCAGCAAAACGGAGAGGAAACAGGAATACCTGGTCAGACAGCTAGGAAGAATAGAGGGACAACAAGCTCTTCATGGCATCAGGGCCAGGAGTCAGCCTCTTACTTCTCAGTTTCTACCCTTCACTGGTAAAACCACAATAAAACCTGGAGCTACAAGAAGACTCACTCCGGCCCCCATATGCTTCAGAGAGAAGGCAGCAGGCAGACAACTCAATGCCAGGTTGGGTGGAGATCCACTAGACAGCATAAGTGGAGGAACCGCCACACCTGCCAATGGGCAGCAAAGGCCCCGCCAACCACACCCACAGCTGCTGATCATACAGCCGGGTCCGCCCAGAAGCTCCTATCACCCACCACAGGCAGCAAGAGTCAAACTGACTTCTGCAAAACAACTGCCTTGAGAAGTATCAGCTCCTGGACCAGGCTGCCTTCTCTGCCACACAAGCAACTGTGGGAAGACAGGCATACACTTGTCAGCTTGGGTTCTCCTCTGATCTCTTTTGACTTCCAGATTTTCTTTCTCTCTCTTATTTTTATTTTTATTTTTAATGATACTGAGAAAAGCCAGGCCCAGTGGTACAGGCCTGTAATCCTAGCACACTGGGAAGCTGAAGCAGGAAGATCACAAGCTCGAGCCCAGCCCTGGCAACTTCTAAGTTAGTGAGATCTTGTCTCAAACTACAAAAAGGTGTTGGGGATGTAGTTCAGAGCAAAGATCCTGTGTACTGAACACACACACACACACGTGCGCGCACACACTCTTTTTCTCTCTCTCACCCTCTACAAGGGAACTGAACTCAAGGCCCAGGCACTAAGCCCCCTTTATTATTTGTTTTTCTTATTTTTGAGACAGTCTCACTAAGTTGCCCAGGCTAGGCTCCAACTTGAGATCTTCCTGTCTCAGCCTTTCAGACTTCTGTGACTAAAGGTAAGAACAACCACACCTAGGCCCAGCCCTTTTATTGCTGAGACAGTCTTCCTAAATTGACCAGGTTAGGCTCAAACTTGCCATCCTCTTGCTTCAGCTTCCTAAGTAGCTAGGATTACAGGTATGTACCACCACATCCAGCTCCAGATTCTCTATAATTAACATAAATTACTTTTTTAATTATATAAAAATCATTTTCAGAAGTCAGGGGATAGCTGCACACTAAAAAAGAGGTGATATTCACTCATGTGATTCTCTCTGGATCATTCCAAGACAGTTTTTCAATGATGGGAACTTGGTTTTCATGGTCAGCTCTTCAGTATACCCAGAAACCTGAGTTTTGACAGGATAGAGGCTGAACAGGAGAAAAAAAAAAAACCAAAACACAGTACAACATAGGAGAAACAGTCAAAACCCTTGCAGAGCAGTACAGCTGGGATCCAGGCTACATTGCACCTTGCGGTACCAAGTGCAACTCAAAGCACATGCTCAGGAGCCCCTGTGGCAGTGAGACGGACTCAGACTATCTCCAAGACAACAGTGGAGATTCTTCCGGGATCCAGGATGGTCAAATGGTAGACAGAGGATAAGTTTTTAAAAACCAGGGCCATTTGATTCTCTTACTCTACAAGTCTGTACAAGGGTAGAGGGAAGATGCGATTCCTTTTCTGTTCTCTCCTACTAAACCTGACAAAGAGCTGGGAGCACCCTACACAGAGGACCAGCCCTTTGGCAACAAGGCTGGTGCTCCTTTCCTACCCCCGGAAAGGCAGTATCTGAAGAGTTTTAAGTGACAAGAATACTTTCCAGCAGGGCTCAGAGACAATAGCCCAGACTCTGAAAGGCTGGTCTCATGCACTCCAGCCTAATTCAGTTCCGTGGGTCTTAGATGTCACAGATCGGATCAAGTTCCCTATCAGAAGAGACCAAGTTGGACCAAAAGCCTCCTGAGCTCCTTCCTAGGGCTCAACTAGAGACTATAATCCTTGGCAGAGCAACACCAATAATGACCATGTATTATCACAAATATGCTGTATCTAAATGCAAACCCGAGATGAGGAAGAAGAGTTACCAAGAAGCCAAGCCAGACATAGTGGCAAGGCCTACAATCTCAGCACTCTGAGAAGCGTAGGCAGAAGGATCACAAGTTGGAATATACCCCAGGAAATTTAGCAAATGAACAAAACCCTGTCATAAAATTTTTAGATAAGTGCATACATACATACATATACGCATACACATGTGTGCATTTACATATATGTGTGCATATAAATATATATATATATATATGTGTGTGTGTATACACACACACACAATAAAGGAGGCTGAGCACAGTGGTACACATCTGTAATTCCAGTACTCAGGAGGCTACAGGATTGCCATGAGTTCAAGGCCAGCCTGGCTACACAGTGAGTTCAGGACCAGCATGGAGAACAGAGCAATAACCTGTCTCAAAAAAAAAAAAAAGGCAGGAAAAAAAAAAAATAAGGGCCTGAGAATGTAGCTGAAAGACCTGGATTCAACCCCCTATACTGCAAAAGAGAAAAAAAGGTCACAAAGAAAGGCTGGGGGTGTAGCTCAGGCCAATCTCAAATTCATGGCAGTCCACTTGCCTCAGCCTGCTGAGTGTTGGTATTACAGACATGTGCCACATGCTTTCACTTCTTTTTCTTAACAGTTCTGGGATTGGAACCCAGGGCCTTGAATATGCTAGATAAATGTTCTGCCATTGAGGCAGACCTTTAGCTCCTTGATTGGTGACTTTTTTTTTCTTGTGGGAGCAAGGATCAAATCCATGGCTTTATGCAAGCTAGGCAAGTGGACTACCATAAATTTGAGGTTGGCCTGGGCTAGTGTTTTTTTTTTTTCTTTTTTGACAGAAAAGGCTACATAGTTCAGGAAAAACCTGGACTACAAAGTGACACCCTATCTCCAAAAAAAAAAAAAAAAAAAAAAAAAAAAAAAAAAAAAAAAAAAAAAAAAAAAAAAAAAAAAAGAGAGAGAAAAAAAGAAAAAAGTCACCAAGAAGATATCAAGGAAAAAAGAAATTACAGACCCAGTTATCTTATAAAAATAGATACAAACATCACCAACAAACATAACAGTAGTAAACCAAATCCAACATATTAAAAGGATTATATGCTATGACAAATGAAATTTATCCCAGAAACGCAACTGTAATTCAACATGAGGAAATCAGTCAATGATAAACTATGCTAACAGAAAAACAAAAAAGAAAATACATGATCATCTCAATTTACACAGAAAAAAATACAACTTTTTTGAGACAGGGTCTTACTCTATCATCCAGGCTAGTCCTGAACTCACTATGAAGCCAGGCTTGAATTCACAGCAACTCTCCTGCTCCAGTCTTCTGAGAGTTGGGATTACAGGTGTACACCACTATGCTTAGCAATTAAAATTAAAAAAATATATAACATTCAAGCCAGGTGTGGTAGAACTACAACAGGTTAAGTCAGGAGGATCCCAACATGGAGCCCAGCCTTGACAATTTATCAACTTGGTCAGATTTTTCTCTCAAAATAACAAATAAAAAAAGAGAGCTAGGGATGTAGTTCAGTGCATAGGTCCTGGATTTAACCCCCAGTACTGGGGGGGGGGGGGGGGGAAATCACATGGACTTGTAGTAAAACAATTTTGAAAAAGAAGAATAAAGTTGGATGACTTACACCACCTGATTTCAGAACTTACTGCAAAACTATGGTAATCAAAACAGTTTGGCACTAAACTGGGAATATCATTCAGTGGTAAAAGCTATTGCTGGGCACGCAGAAGTCCCAAGGTTCAATCCCCAGAATGACAAACAATGTGAAGCCTATAATCTCAACACTCCTGAGAGGCTGAAAGATCAAAATATTGAGCTGAGCAAACATAAAATAATTCTTTGTGATTGAATTGTGGTGGATATAGAGCATTTCATTGTGTGGATGATTATTGTAAGGATGTTGATTTCACTGTATGTTATATTCAACATTGGAATTAATGGGTAATGTAGTAAAATTCTTGTCTCAAAAAATAAGAAGGGCTGGGGAACCTGGGCCTGGTGGCACAGGCCTATGATCGCAGGACTCTGGGAGGCTGAGGAAGGAAAATCCCAAATTCAAGCCCAGGCTGGGCAACTTAGCAACTTGGCAAGACCTTGTCTCAAATAAACAATAAAAAAGGAGCTAGGATTATATCTCAGAGCAAAGGTCCTGTGTTCAATCACCAGTACTGCACAACTGCTAAACTGCAAAAAAAAAAAAAAAAAAAAGCTTAAACTAAATTAAAAACAAAACAAAAAAGGGCTGAAGATATAGTTCAGTAAGAATGCCCTGGGTTCAATCCCCAATGTAAGGGATAAAACAAACAAACAAAAAAAAGTGTGGTACTGGTACAATAATAGACATGTAGTCCAATGGAACGGAATATAAAGGCCAGAAATGAGCCCATACATTTATGATGAAATTATTTTCAGTAAGAGTGCCAAATCTATTCCTTGGAGAAAATAACCTCTTCAACAAATAATGCTGGGACATCAGCTTTCCACATGCAAAGGAATAAAGCTGAAGCTAGACCTGGTGGCATAGGCCTATAATCCCACAACTCTAGGAGACTAAGGCAGGAAGATTTCAAGTTTGAGACCAGCTTGGGCAACTCAGTGACTTAGCAAGAGCCTGTCAAAAAAATAAAAAACAAAACATAGGCTGGAGATGCAGCATGGCACAAAGATCCTGGGTTCCATCCCAACACCACAAAAAAAGAAAGTAAATTAAGTTGGACTTCTTACAAACATATAAAATTAAGTAAAGAGGCTAGAGTACAGAACAGTGGTAGAGCATTTGTCTAACATGTAAAAGGCCTGAATATTCAGATTCAATCCCATCTAACCAACACCAAAAAAAAAAAATCTAAATATAAGAGCTAAATGAAGGGGCTGGAGGAATAGCACAGTGGTTAAGAATATTTGCCTAGCAAGTGCAAGGACCTGGGTTTTATTCCCTAGTACCACATAGCCAGATGTAGTGGCACATGGCTATAATCCCAGCACTTGAGAGGCTGAGGCAAGAGGATTGCTGTGAATTCGAGGTCAGCCTGGGCTACATAGTAAGTTTAGGATCAGCCTGGACCACAGAGCAAAAACATGTCTCCAAAAAAAAAAAAGAAATCTAAATCAGCCACGACTGTACCTCATACTCTGGAGGCAAAGTAAAAGGAGTCTCAAGTTTAAGACCGGTCTGGGTAAATTAAAAAGACTCTGTCTCAGATTAAAAACTGAAATGGAGTATAGCTCAATGGTAGAGTGCCCCTGGGTTCAAACCCAAGTATCATCAAGAAAGAAAGAAAATACAACCTATATAATAGATGAAAATATTTGCAAATCATACATATAAGGATTTGATATTTAAAACATACAAATTCCTATAAACAAAGAAAATAACCCAATTACAAAACAGCAAATTTGAACAGACATTTCCTCCAAGATACATAAATAGCTACATAAAATGGAAACATGAGAAAATCCCAATATCACTAGTTACAAGGAAACGCACATCAAAACCACAATGAGTTACTGCTTTACACCTAGGATGGCTCTATTAGGAAGGAAGGCAGGAAGATAGGAAGGCAGCAGGCAACCAGGGATGACAAGGATGTGAAGAAATTGGAACTTTCGTCCATTGCTGGTGGGGGTGTGAAATTGTATAGCCACAATGGAACACAGTTTCAGAATTCTTCAAAAAGTTACACATACAACCACACATGGATGGTGGCTGATGTCGGTAATGCCAGCGTTTGGGAGGCTAAGACGGAGGATCAAGAGTTTCAGGCCAGCCTGGCTGTGTAGTAAATTTCAGGCCAGGCTGAGCTAGACAGCAAGACCCTGTCTCGAAAAACAAAAAAGCAAAAAATCAAAGTTACACACAGGTGACCTATCAAATCCACTCCTAGGTGTATACATAAAAGAACTGAAAAGAGGCCAGGCCCAGGGACACAGGCCTGTAATCCCAGCACTCTGGGAAGCTGAGGCAGGAGGATTCCAAGCTCAAGCCCAGCCTGGGCAATTTATCAACCCTGTCTCAAAATAAAAAATCAAAAAATGGGCTGGAGATATAGCTCAGTGCGAAGACCCTGGGTTCAACTCCCAGTACATTAAAAAGCTAACTAAATAAATAACTCTGAAAAAAGAAACCATTTCTCCAACCCCTGAACATTTTTTTTTATTCATATTCCATCAATGGTCCCAGCACTCGGGAGGCCGAGGCAGGAAGACTGCCAAGGCCAGCCTAGGCTCCACAGTGAATTCAGGACCAGCCTGGGCTACAGAACAAGACCCTGTCTCAAGAGAAAGGAAAAGAAAAAAAATGCAAGTTCCATCAATGGGATGTCTCTGGACCTATGATAGGAAGTCATGGAGAATAAGAATTGAGCCAAGGTCCTTAGCCACAGGGCTAAAGAAGGGATGAGCTCGCTACCTCTCTCTCAGATGATAGTCAGTCACCATGGCCCTTAACCCAGATCTCCCAGGAGCTCCTAAGCATCTCATCTGACAATTTCATCTTGATACCTAACACCTTAGCCACAGCTCAGCAGGCTGGCACTCTTGTTCCTATCAGAACTTGACCCAGATAAAAGAAATCCATAGCCTCCACAACAGACTGGGCTCTGGGACAGTGGCTACAAAATGGTCCCTGGGTGACAGCTCAGAAAAAAACAAACAAACAAACAAACAAACAAACAAACAAACAAACAAACGGACATGCAGACCTGAAATGAGAGCAAATATGTGGCACTGGAGATTTTATCTCACTGCATGATGGGCTCACTTAAAGCCACATCCATCATGATACTGGCTAGTATGTGCAAGCTGTTCTCCCACCAACCATAACCCAACCTCCAGGCTACTCTGCTAGAAAGCCATGCAGTCACCCTCTGAGCTCAATTTTGTGCAAGCTCCTCAAAGGGACATGGCAGAGATGAATGGAGTGCGCTCAGCACTGTCCAGAGAAAAGGCCAGGAGGAAAAGGGACCTCATTTCAGGATGTGCTCAGCTGTGAGTGTGGATGAAAAGACCCTTGTGTGGGGTTGGAGAATAGCTCGGTGGCTAAAGCTCCCTGCCAGGCAACAGCAAGGCCCTGGATTAAATTTTCCAGCACCACGTTTGGTGCTGCCTATAATACCAGCACTTGGAAAGCTGAGGCAGGAGGATTGCCAGGAGTTCAAGGCTAGCCTGGGCTACATAGTGACTTCAGGACCAGGACTGACTACGGAATGAAACCCCATCTCAAAAAGAAAGAAAGAAAAAGACTCTGGTGGGCGCACTGCCACTAGTACCATCACCATATCTGAAGTTGTAAAAAAGCCCCCAAGGGTATCCCTAGGTGACTCACAAAACCACAGATTCAAAGTCAGACTTAGCACCAAACCTTGGCTCTCCAGAGTCTGCCACATTCAAAAACAAAATGCCCTGTCTTTAATTGGAGGGTACAGCCAATTGACAACCCAACTTAACACAAGAGATTCTCCTTGGACCCTCCATTTGTACACTTGGGCCCTAACCTCTACCTCCATCACTCTGTAATTATGACGAATGGAGCACAACTGTACAAGGATATGATAAATGTCCTCAGGGACTTAGATGTTACCTTTACATCTCCAGTTCATCCAGAAATTGGCCTTGAAACTAGGCATGGTGGTGCATACCTATAATTCTGACTGGGAAGCAGAGGTAGCAGCATCGCAATGAGACCCAGCCTACATAACGCAGCCATTTACCAAAACCCAATCTCAAAGTAAAACATAAAAAGGGATCTGAAGCTGGGATTAGTGGCACAGTTGTGTCATCCTAGCACTGTGGGAAGCTGAGTCAGGAAGATCACAAGTTTAAGACCAGTCTAGTGGGCTAGAGGAATAGGTCAGCAGTTAAGGACCTGGGTTCAATTTCCTAGCATGACACAGACAAGACACAGTGGTGCATACCTGTAGTCCCAGCACTTGGGAGGCCGAGGCAGGAGAATTGCCCTGAGTTTAAGGGCACTTTGGGCTACACAGTGAGTTCAGAACCATCCTGGGCTACAAAGTTACAAAGTGAGACCATGTCTCAAAAGAAAAAAAGACCAGCCTAGACAACATAACAATCAGTGAGACCCTATCTCATATAAAAATGGTAAGCCATAGGGGTGCAGGCATGGCACAGAGGTTAAAGCACTTGCCTTGCAAGCGCTAAGGCCCTGAGTTCAATTCCAGCACCACATAAGGCCAGGCGTGGCGGTGCACACCAGGGAGGCTGAGGCAGGAGGATTGCAAGGAGTCCAAGGACCTGGACTCCATAGTGAGGTCAAGACAAGCCTGGGCTACAGAGGAAGACCCTGTCTTAAAAAAGAAGGAGGAGGAGGAGGAGGAGGAGGAGGAAGAGGAAGAGGAAGAAGGGGAAAAAAGTAAGTTGAGGGGATGGAGGAATAAATAGCCCAGTGGTTAAAGCACTTGTCTAGCAAGCCCAAGGCCCTGAGCTCGACTCCTGCAATACCACATAAAGCTGGGCACAGTGATGCATGCCTATATCCTAACACTTGTGACACTGAGGCAGGAGGATTGCTATGACCTCGAGGCCAGCCTGAGCTCAGTATTGAGCTCAGGATCATCCTGGACTGCAGAGTGAGACCATGTCTCAAAAAAAAAAAGCAAGCCAGGCCCAGTGGTAAGGCCTATATGCCTATAATCCTAGTACTTTGGGAGAAGCAATTTAGTCACATAGTGAGACACTGTCTCAAATCAAAAATAAGGGTTTAGAGTATAGCTCAGTACTGAAAGAACTTGCTTAACAAGTGTTAGGCCCTGGGTTTGATACCCCAATAAAACGTAAGCGACCGTGGTCACAATGGAGCAGACAGAGGAAGACCTGGAGAGAGCTGCATCCACCCCCAAGGTGGTCGCCCAGGCTGCCTTGCTGTAGGCCAAGCCCCTCACTCAGTGGCCCCTGCCATGCAACATGCAGAAAGGACTCGCCAGAAACCTCTTGTTGGGTAGGAGAGTCCTCAAGAGCTCAAGAATGTCTGGTGGAATTATTACCAACTGTATGGATGTAGACTAAAGGTATGACGCCTGAGAAGGGTGGACATCCATTGTTCTTATGAAGAGAACATACAGAAAGCCCAGGAACTGATTTTTTTTTTTTTTTTTGAGACTCACGGCAAGCTTCCGGCCTCCACCTCCCAAGTGCTAAGATTACAGAGAGTGCTGAGATTACAGACATGCACCACCGCACCTAGCTTTATTTGGTGCTGGGGTATTAACTCAGGGCCTTTAGCTTGCTAAGCAAGTGCTTTATCCAGGAGGCTATTTCTCCAGCCCAGGAACTAATTATTTTTTAATTTTGTCGCGCCCACCCCAGGAACTAATTTTTTAAGAGGAAGAATAACAACAGTATCTAACTAGAATTTAATTTGTGCTATTTAGTACTATTCAATGTTTATTAAACTGTTCTTTCAAATTCAAAAAAAAGAAAAAAGTACCACATAAATCAGGAAATGCAAATACAAACCAGGTGTGGTGGTACATACCTATAATCCCAGCAATAAGGAGACTGGCAGGAGGATTGCTGTGAGTTCAAGGCCAGCCTAAGCTAGTGAGTTTAGAACCAGCCTGGACTACAAAGCAAGATCCTGCCTCAAAATAAATAAATAAATAAATAAATAAATAAATAAATAAATAAAAAATGGGCTAGATGGAGCTCAGTGCAAAGGTCCTAGGCTCGATCCTCAGGTCCACTAAATAAATGAATAAATGGGGCTGGAGGAAAGGCCCAGTGGTTAAAGTGCTAAGCAAAGGCCGTCAATTCCCCAGCACCTCATAAAGCTGAGCATTGTAGCACACGCCTATAATCCCAGCACTAGGGAGGCTGAGGCAGAGAGATCACTCTGAGTCTAAGGTCAGCCTGGGCTACACCAGTGAATTCAGGACCAGCCTGGGCTACAGAGCAGGTCCTGTCTCAAAATAAATGCAAATACAAACTAGGTGTGGTGGTACACACCTGAGATCCTAGCACTTGGGAGGCTTAGACAGAAGGATCAGACTGGGCAACTCTGAGATCCTGTTTCAAATTTTTAAAAAATAAATATAACTAATAATAAACTCCTGGTACAAAAGGTATTACAAAAACAACATTCTATAAAAAATAGCACACGCAATTTCAGATCCACTACTTCATAACCTGGGCTATAACCAGTTGTACTCAGCAAACCATCCCCTCCCTCTTCTTTCCTCCTGGATCAGTTCCACCTTGGCACTGTTCAGAAGCGACAACTTGAACTCTCAGACCTTTGGGCAACAGCTGCCCTTCCCCTTTGCCCACTTGTCATCTTTCAACCTCCACCTTGAAGGTTAGTAGGATTCATCTAAGGATGAAACTGTGACCAAAAAATTATAGCTGCCTGGTGTGTTGTTCATAGAGGAAAACTACAGAACTCTGGGTGAGAATGAATGCTATTATCAGTAACAATCACCATCGAAGCAGAAGGTGTATGGGGGGATTATTTAACCAGACATTTGCCATTCCTGACCCAAACTAAACTTCCCTGAAACCCTAAGCCATCTACAAGTAGATAATGAGAAAGAGATGTGGAGGCAGGGCACAAAGGATTTCCTTGGCCCTTCCTCCATTTCCCTATTATTCCAGGGCACCTTGCTTTATTTGTTTTGTTTCATTTGTGGTATTGGGAATCCAACCCATGGCCTGAACTATATTCCCAGCCCACTTTTTTTTTTTTTTTTTTTTTTGAGACAGGGTCTATGGAGCCCAGGCTGGCCTTGGCTTCAAGGCAATTCTCCTGCCTCAGCCTCCCAAGTGCTGGGATTACAGGCATGCACCACCACACCCAGTTGATATGGTGCTGGGGAATAGAACTTGCATAGTGAGCACTTGACTTAGCAAGCACTTTAATTGCTGAGCCATTCCTGCAGCCCCCCAGCCTACTTTTTTAGTTTTAATACTTAAACAGGGTTTCACTAAGCTGCTAAATTGTCCAGGGTGACACTGAATTTGTGATCCTACCTTCTCACTCTCCAAGTTCTGCTTTTTTTTTTTTTTTTTTTTTGAGACAAGGTCCTGCTCCGCAACCCAGGCTGGTCCTGAACTTACTAGGTAGCCCAGACCGGTCTTGAACACAGACTTCCTGAATCTCCCAAGTGATGCGATTATAGGCATATACCACCACGCTCAGTTTATGTAATGCTGTGGAATCAAACAACTCTAAGGCCTTGTACTTGCTAGGCAAGAGCTGTAACTGCTGCACTCTCCCTCCACAAGAAGACACCTTTTTATAGCCCCTTGGTAAGAGACGCTGGGCTCTGCTCCACAGTCAAGTCCTCTATCCTATTTTTTTCCCCTGTACTGGGGCTGAACTCAGGGCCTTCACCCTGAGCTCTATCTCCAGCTCTTTTTTAATTCCCAAACATGGTCTGTGGTGGTTTGGATCTGGAGTGTCCCCCAAAAGCATCATGATACTGGGTAGGGTTGGGAGTTGGGGCCTGGGTGAAAGGGACGGGTGCTTAGGGCTTGACCTGGAGGTGCTTGTGGTCTGTGCTGGTTCTGCCCTTCCCCCAGTCTCTCTCTGCTCCACCATGCTGCAAGAATCTCTGTCTCCTGTAGTACTACCTCCAGCCCCATCATGTGATTCCACCATTTTCCAGCTGCACACCTGTGAACAGACTTGAGACCTTCTAAAACTGTGAGCTACAATAAATCTTTCCTCCCTAAGTTGTGAATGTCGGATACTGAGTCACAGTGACAAGAAAGTAACTAAGACACGGTGTCAATAAGTTACTAAATTACTCAAGCTAGGCTCGAACTTGTAATCCTCCTGCTTCAGCCTCCCAATGTGCTAGGATTACATGTGTACACCGCCATGCCTGGCAGCTTCATCTCTTGCAACACAGATGTAACTGCACTCTTTGGTCACAACAAAATAATGTTAACCATCACGGAGCTATAAAGCCATTTTGTGTACATTTTGAACAGAACTTGAGGAGAGGCAGGGGACTTGTCGCAGCAGCTATACATCCCTCATCTCTCCAACTTAAGTCTTGACCACAGAGACCCACTCCAGGGCCCTGGATTCCTTTCTCACAGCCCCAGAACAGGAAAGGCACATGGTGCCTGCCACCCCAGAGTTGCTAAGTTCATCCTCTTGTCTCTAGCCTGATGAGTCTGTACTTCCCTTCTAACAGGAAATCTCCCCTATGTGTCGATCCTTCTAGGGAAAATACTAAACACTGCAGAGAATGAAGAAACAATAAGGGCAAGAGGAGGAGTATGAAGTGAATTCTAGGAATTTCTGTATAGGCTGATCCTTGACCAAGAAAGGCCTCAGTTACCAAGAAACAGCCACACACTCTACTCTCAGTTCACAGTGGCAGCCTGAGTGAGTGACCGCATACAGCAAGCAGGGAGAACCCATCAGAAAAGTGGACACAACATGGACTGCAGTTCTTTCACCTGATGCAACAGCTACACCCAGCATGCTCAAACTAGACCGGGTCTTTAACTCTCAACATAGATAGCCAAATGACAACTGAAGAGACTCCAGAGCCCAAATACTCAGTGGGAAAAGCAAAACTCAGTATCAGCCTTTGAAACCATCAGCTCCAGGGGAAGGAGAGGAAGCACTGCCTCAAGACAGGCAGGACAAGGCTTTTGCCAGCCCATGGATAAACACTGTACCTCTCAAAAACACTGTATAATGCACAAAGATTGGACACATTTGGGTAATCTCAGCACTTGGGAGGTAAGAAATGAATGAGGATATAGCACAGTGTGAAGATCTTAGATTCAATCTCCAGTACCAAAAACAAGATCAAACAAAATTCACAATGTTGCCAGGCCTGTAATCCCAATACTCTGGGAGGCAGAGGCAGGGAAGGATCATGAATTTGAACACAGCTGGGCAATCCAGCAATTTAGCAAGACCTGTCAAAATCAAAACATAAAAATGGGGGCTTGAGGAATAGCTCACGGATTAAGCACTTGCAAAGAAAGCTCAAGGCCCTGGGTTCATTTCCCAGCACCACATAAGCCAGGCATGGTCGTACATGCCTGTAATCCTAGCACTCGGGAGGCTGAGGGAGGCACAGGCAGGAGAATTACCATGTGTTCAAGGCCAGCCTGGGCTATATAGTGAGTTCAGGACCAGCCTGGACTGCAGAGCAAGACCTCAAAATAAACAAATACATAATAATAATAATAATATAAATAAATAAATAAAAATAGACTGGGGATGTAGCCCAGTGTGAAGACCTCGGGTTTCATCTTCAGTACCACAAAACAACACATGGTATTTTTTTTTTTTGGGGGGGGGGGTTTGGGTTTTTTTTTTTTTTTTGGTGGTGGTGGTGATGGTACTGGGGACCAAGCCCAAGGCCTTCACACTGAGCTACAGCCCAAGCCCATTCTTCATCTTTTTTTTTTTTTTAACAAACAAGAAACAGTTTAGTGGAAAAAACAAAAGAGAAAAGAAAGGCTGTTGACCAAGAAGTCAAGAGGGGGACCCAGGTGGGTCTTCATCAGAAAGGAGATAAGAGAAAAAAAGGAAATCTCCTTTACAAGAAGCCAGGAGAAGACCAGAGCAGGTATCCGCAGGAGAAAAGAGAAAAAGAAAACGGCTCTTGGCTGGAGAACCAAGAGGGGGTCTGTGCAGGTATCCCCCATTTTTCATTTTGAGACAGTCTCATTAAGTTACCAATTTTCCCAGGCTGGGCTCAAACTTGCCATCTACCTACCTCGACCTTCAGGGTGCTGGGATTATACGCCTGCAGCACCAAGCCCAACAAAAACTGACAGTTTTGTCTTTTTCTAAATACTTTTATTAGCATGTATTTGAGATACATAGTAACAATCAGCTTGAGAAACTGGTGTATTTACATACTGCAAGGTTTTGACTTTCAGACAGGAATTGGCAAAACCAAATTACCAAAGAACTCCAGGTCCCTCCCTGTACCTTTAAGAATCCTCCCTGGTGACCAGTCTTCAGTATCCCTCCCCTGCACCTCACTACACAAGAGAAAGGACTGCTCAGTTTGAGAAAACTCTGCCCAGGGCTAACTATCTAACCACTCGCCCCCACTAGCTAGCCTCTCAACCAGAGGAAAACAGTAGCCTCTTCTCTGGCCAGCATTCCCACTTCTATTACTGCCCTTATAGTACAAAGTCCTCGCTCCCTGGGTCACAGCACACAGGAGTTTTCCATCAAGCCCTTGCCTACCTCATGATTTGTGCCTATATCATTTTGTTGTTGTTGTTGAGGCAGGGTCTTGCTCTGTAGCCCAGGCTGGTCCTAAACTCATGATGAAGCCCAGGCTGGCCTTGGACTCAGAGCAATCCTCCTGTCTCAGCCTCCCGAGTGCTGGGATTACAGGCTACACCACCACACCTGGCTTATGGGCTTATGTGGCGCTGGGAAATTGAACTTAGGTATTTAGCACTTGACTTAGCACTTGCTAGGAAAGCACTTTAACCACTGAGCCATTCCTCCAGCCACCATTTTTGTTATTTTGAGATAGTGTCTATGTTTCACAGGCTGGCCTTAAATTCTTCACTCAGCTCAAGAGATCCTCCAGCTTCAGGCTCTTGAGTAGCAGGGATACTGCATGCCACTGTGCCATTTCGCATCTATATCTTTTTAGGTACTGTCCTCTAGGCAAAGCATCTGCTACTCCTTTCCTTCACTTAAAACATTAACTCCTCTTTTCACTCAGCATCCTCACCTCTTCCAGGAAGCTTTCCCCAAACTCAGAAATAGACAACAAGGTCTACCCTATGGGCTACCTCAGAGTACACCACAAGCTGACCCTTTCCACAGGAACCCAGGAGGCTGTGTACAGGGGCCTATCTATCTCATCTATTAGCAGGCCTCATGCCTGTGCTCTTGGAGCCCAGGCGTGGCACAAACCATGGGTGCTCACCCTGGTATATACAACGAATGGACAGGTACACTGCTGCCTGGCAAAAAGTAGTCAGCTGAAGGAGCTAGCAAGAGCTGGTGAGCTACAGCGAGAGAACCCTGCTCTGGGCCCAGCTGCAGTGAACACTCTCATGCCTCCCCACACCAACCAGTGCTCTAGCCCAGGCTTGTTGTTCTTGGGTAGAGCCACCCATCACATGTCAGGAGACCTCTGCTACCAGGATGATGTTACAATCTATTTTGAGGGTCACACTGGAGCATCTGTCAGCAGGGCCAGCCACACCCTCCATGTGTCATCACTAAGAGCCAGAGACACCCGCAGGTCCATGAAATCTACCTAAAGAAATTGATCCCCTGCCAGGGACCCTCAGATCAACTAGATGCCTCTTATCTCCTGTCACAACTGGCAGAGCTCAGATATCTCCTCATCCCACTAGACCTACTCCCAGGCTTCTCAGATCTGGTGACTAGGCAGATTGCAGCCAAAGCCCACTGGTCTGTGCCAAGTTCTTAACACAGCCCCTCCCTGGTAGCTCTTCCTCATATGTGGGGAATACCCAAAAAGTCCAGCACTCTGATGTGGAGGTAGTTATTCAGCAGCTTATTGGTTTGCAGGTTCCATTCCTTGGGAAACTTCTGTTCATCCTTTACAACTATGCCCAAGCTCTGCTCTTCTTGCAAAAAGCCTTTCAGTCTACTCCCTACTCAGTAGGCTGCAGGCTCCTGAGGACAAGTCTGGCCTGCTCTGGTCTTAGTTCTGTTCTCCTGCAATTTGCATGGGGCCTGGCATACAACAGGGATGAATAAATACTCTATGAACCTTTACAATGAAGCCTTTCTGATTATACTAGCTTATCATGTTTTTCTACAAAAGACATCATGAGCCAGACACAGTGGGACATGCCTGTAATCCCAGCTCTTCAGGAGGCTGAGGCAGGAGGATGGCAAGTTTGAAGCCAGCCTGAGAAACTTAATGAGATCCTATTTCAAATTAAAAATCTTAGAAAGACTGAAGCCAGGTCTGGCAATACAGGTCTATATCCTAGCACTCTGGGAGGCTGAGGAAAGAGGTTTACAAGTTCAAGCCCAGCCTGGACAACTCAGTGACTTAGTTAAGACCCTGTTTCAAAACAAAACATAGCCAGGCATGATGGCACAGGCCTGTAATCCCAGCATTCTATGAGGCCAAGGCAGAAGGATCACAAATCAGAGACCAGCCTGAGCAACTTAGCAACTTAGTAAGACCTCGTCTCAAAATGAAAAACAAAAATGGGCTAGGGATGTAGCTCAGTATGAGGACCTTGAGTTTGATCTTCAGTACCAAAAATAAAATAATAAAATAGTGGGTTGAAGATGTAGCTTAGTTCAGTGAAGGCCAAAAATTCAAGCCCCAGTACCACAAAAAATAAATAAACATTTGGGAGCTAGGCTTGGTGACTGGGCAACTTAGCAAAACTCTGTTTCAAAATTAAAGCTAAAAAGATCTGGGGATGTAGCTCAATACAAAAGTCCTGTGTTCAATCCCTAGTACTGCAAACAATAAAAAAAAGAGCTGGGGCTGGAGATGTAATTCAGCTTCAGCTCACCTACTTAGCATGCATGAGACTCTGAGTTCAGTCCTCAGTACTGGGGGGAAAATACATACCATGAGAATAAGACATTTCTGCAGAACAACAAATCTAAAACCTGGATTTATAAACATCTTCTACAAACCTATACCCAAATTATAGAAAAACAAATTTATAGACTCAATGAAAACAGTAAGTTGATCAAACTAGGTACACAGCACACCATACTTCTCTAGTACCACTCAGTACCTTTCAGTTATGCCCCCTAATACTGCAATCTCCTAAGAATGCAACAGGATGGTCCCTCACCCTAACCCATGAAGGAGTACAACAGCAGCCCCAAAATGGTAAGGTGGCAGCAGCACAGACACACGTGTCTGGGATCAGGCAAGGACATTTGACAAGTGGTTACTCCACTGCACATCCTAAACCTACAGCCAGGACAGGCCACCAAACATTCCAGGGAGTAGGGTTCATCCAGAAAACAGGAACATTTGCTCTAGCTATTTTCTAGAGATTCTGAGAGGAGCAAACTAGATAAGATAGCAAAGCTACACAAGTTCTTGAGTCATGGGCCAAATCAAAATCAGAAATGCACCTGCTTAGTATCCATGTGACCCTGAGTTCAATCCTGATAAGGGTGGACGTACAAGCCTGAAACCCCAGCACTCTGGGAGGCTGAGGCAGAAGGACCACAAGTTTCAGCCCTGCATGGGTAACTTTGTGATTTAGTGAGACCTTACCTCAAAATCAAAAATAAAAGATGGACTGGAAATGAAGGTCACTATGAATGCCCTGGGCTCAACTCCCAGTACCACAAAAAAAAAAAAAAAAAAAAAAAAGACACCTCCAACACTGACAGGAACGAGGAAACCAGTTGGCTAATATCTGCCAGCTAATATACCTGTTCTTGAACTCTTTAAAATCACCTCTGGCCTATATTAACATCTGACTAGTTCTCATTAAAAGGATTTCAGAAAGATTCGATACGGTGGGCATGAGAGATCATTCATATACTCAACATGCAACAGCGGTCAATTCAAGCAGGCCACTGTAGTCATACACAACCTAGGACCTTCCAAAAACTGAGGTTTCCATGGGCTCAATGACAGAGTGCTTCCTAGTACCTTCAAGGACTGGAGGTTGATCCCTAACACCACAAAAAAAAAAACAAAAAAAAAAAAAAAGAAGAAGAAGAAGCCAAAGCTGGAGGAATAGCTCAGTGGTTAAAGCACTTTTCTAGCAAGCTAAAGGCCCTGAGTTCAATTCCCAGCACCACATAAAAAGCTGGGTGTGATGGCACATGCCTGCAATCCCAGCACTCAGGAGGCTGAGGCAGGCAGATTGCTGTGAGTTCGAGGCCAGGTCAGCTCCACAGTGAGTTCAAGACCAGTCTGGAATGCAGAGTGAGATCATGTCTCAAAAAAAAAAAAAAAAAAGGCAAGCCCAGTGCTACAGACCTATAAACCCCAGAACCTTGGGAGGCAAAGGCAGGAGGATCATTAAGTTCAAGCCCAGCCTGGGCAATTTACTGACTTGGCAAGACCATGACCCTATCTTAAAATGAAAAATAAAAATGGGCTAGTGATATACCTCAGTGTAAAGACCCTGGATTTGATCTTTAGCACCACACACACGAAAAAAAAGAAACTGGGCTAGAGGAATAACACAGTGACTAGAACACTTGCCCCGCAAGGCCCTGAATTTCATTCTCCAGTACCACATAATAGCTGGGTGTGGTAGCAGACGCCTTTAATCCCAGCACACAGGAGAGTGAGGCAGGAGGATTGCTATGAGTTCAAGCTGAGCTACACAGTGAATTCAAGACCAGTCTGAACTAGAGAGGAAGGCACCATCACAAAAATGAATAAATAAATAAGTAAAATGAATTGAAGATATAGCTCAGGGTGAAGATCCTGAACCTGATCCCCAGTACCACCAAATAAGTAAATAAATAAAAACACCCGAGGTCTCCAGGAGAATTTGACAGCTCTATTTACCACATGTAAAAATGCTGGGACAAAAAGTGAAAAAAAAAATCCATCTTTCTTTTCTCTCTTTTTGTCCCCTACCAGAAATCTTCTTTAGACATGTAGGCAACACCTAGAGTCAGAAAAATCCAACACGATAAAGAACCTTTTCCAGGAAAACCCACTTAAAATTGAAATGTTAAAAGTCAACTGCGGGGCTGGAGGAATGTCTCAGCAGATACCTGAGTTCAATTCCCCAGCACCATATAAACCAGGCATGGTGGCGCATACCTGTAATCCTAGCACTCAGGAGGCTGAGACAGGAGGATTGATGTGAGTCCAAGACCAGCCTGGGCTCCACAGTGAGTTCAGGTGGACTAGCCTGGGCTATAGAGTGAGACCCTGTCTCAAAATAAATAAATAAATAAATAAATAAAATTTAAAAAAAGGCCAATTGAAGGAAGTTAAAACACTTTCCTTCAGTTCAGAAAAGATGTTCTTGTCTATCACTAGTTCAGCTTAAGAAATGCCTATCAGAACTGGGGGTGTAGCTTGCCGATTAGAGCACTTGCCTAGCAAATTCAAGGCCCTGGGTTTGATTCCCCAGAACCACACAAGCCAGGTGTAGTGGTGTACACCTGTAATCCCAGGACTCAGGAAGCTGAGGCAGGAGGATTGCTGTGTGTTTGAGCCAGTCTGGCCTTGAGTGAGTTCAGGCTCCATCTACACTACAAAGCAAAACTCTGTCTCAAAAAAAAAAAAAAAGAGAAAAAAGAAAGAAATGCCTGTCAGTTTCTTTGGGAATATGAGACTCCAGCACTAATCTTGGTCAACACTGTAACTACTTTTGAGGTCACACTAGCTCAAGTACATTCAACATATGTTCTTCTATCTGGGCTGGAAGAATAGCACAGCAGTTAAAACATTTGCCTAGCAAGTGTAAGGCTCTGAGTTTTATTCCCCCAGCACCACATAAGCTAGGTGTAGTGGTGCATGCCTATAATTCTAGCACTTGGGAGACTGAGCCAGGAATACTGATGTGAGTCTGACATTAGCCTGAGATTAGATTAGTGAGTTCAGGACCAGCCTAGACTAGAGTGAGACCCTGTCTCAAAAACAAAACAAAACAAAATATATATGTTCTTCAATCAGATAGTGAAAAGAAATATCTAAGCTTTACAGTCTTCTAATAAACATAAATTTCCTATCTATATATGCATCAGGTTGGGGATGAAACTGAAAGGTACAACAGTTTCCCATGATTAGAATTTTAAAATCACTGAATTCTAAGATTACTGGCAACCAGTCTAGCTCCCTAGAATAGAGAATGAGGAGACTAAAGCTTAAGATCTATACAAGGCCACAGAGTCCTCCCAAGCTGGGGAGTTACAACATCACAAAGGACACAGGCAAGGCTTTGACTCTGGCAGTCCTGCCATCTGCAAAGCCCTTTGGCCAGGCATTTTGCATGTACAAGGGGGATAGTCACTATACACACTCAGGGTTAACACAAAGGTCACTGGCAGATTTGGCAAACTTTCCACATCAAACCTAATATATGACGAGAAAAGATTTTTTTCCAAGGCAATTGCAGTCATGTGACTTCAAAGCTTAAACATGTTGGTTGGCTGGTTGGTGGTTTGATCTGAGACAGGGACTCGCTCTGTAGACCAGGCTGGTTCTAAACTCACCATGTAGCCCATGCTGGCCTTGAACTCACTGTAACTCTCCTGACTCAGCCTCCCAAGTTCTGGGATTACAGACATATGCTACCACATATGTGGTACTGGAGAATCCAAATAAGGGCCCTGCAATTGCTAGATAAGCACTTTAACCACTGAGCTATGCTCCTAGCCCGCAGATTGTTTTGTCTAAATGTTTTTTGGGAAAATGACTGAAAAAAGGGGAGAATGAAGAAAAAAACAGAATGAGGATTAGTAGTGTAACTCAATTTAGAGCATTTGCCTAGCATGTATGTACAAGACCCTGGATTTGACCATTCCACATCACATAAAAATTGGCTGGGCATGGTGGCACATGCCTGTAATCCCAACAGTAGGTTCAGGCAGGAGGACTACTGCAAATTCAAGGCCAGCCTGGGGAGCCTGGACTACAGAATAAGACCCTGTCTGAAAAACACAAGGGAAAGAAAAAAAGAGAATGAAAAACACCTTCTCTGATGTCCTGTGTTTGCTTAGATCACCCTAAAATAGGGAGTCTCCCTAATGCTGACTTTAATGATGACCTTCCTAAAGCTGGTCCAACTGGTGTTCAAGTCCTTGGACTGACAAACAAGTTTATGAGCAGTAAGGTCACCTGATTCTGACCATGTGTGTGCTGTTTACCCTGAGATGATGGTGGCTACCACAGCTTTGATGAATGCTACAAAGACTCTACTATTCCTTTGAAGCATACTTGGGCCTTTACGTGACTAAATACCATAAAAAAAAGGAATCTCGAGTGTGAAAGCAAGAAAGTCACAAATACCAAACAGAAGTAGGAAACCCACTCTAAATACAGAACTGTTAATACAGGCATGTTACCTATGTCCCTGATATGTAAACTATCTAACTACATAATAACTAAAAAAAGTCCCCCACTTTACTCACAATGTGCCTACTTGATAGCAAGGCACACTGGTTAGTCCAAGTCCTGTTCCATATCAATGGTTCACTCACATTGGTCACAAGTACCAACCAGAAGACCTCAAGCTTTAACCACAGGGTACAGGTCAGTACCAGGGGAAAGAAGGAGGTAACAAGGGGCTTACCCATCTCTTCCTTTGCTGACAATCTTCACTTCAAAATAATAAATACCACAGGCAGCAGGTATGGGGTGGGTGGCACGCACTGAGGCTGCATCTTTGTGATTTTTGCCATGACCTAATGGGAGAAGACAAGACAGAAATTTCAAAAGAAGGAAATGTAAATGTGAGCCTCACTCTTCTCCACTCCATGGTAACTTCACCCTTCCTTGGCCAAAGAAGCCCTTACACAATCTAAGGAATAATTAGACAACTGAATAAACACATACACCTCCCACCTTTGGCTCATCTCCTCCTGAGAGGAGCAGCCCTGGCAATATATTCCCTAATTAAAAAAAAAAAAACCAAGGTACAGGAAACGTACACATGAGAGACACCCGAGTGCTTTTGACAGTCTCTCCAGAATACAATAATCCCTCCTGAAAGACAAGGGGAGGGAGGTACAGAGGAAAGTCATCTCTCACAACAACAATTTTAACACAGAACTCCAGGCCTGGGATGACTGGCAGGCAAGCCAGTCCATGCACCTCTGGCTAACAGTGGGGGACGTAACCACCTCTATTTGCAGAGGCTCCTATAAGGAACCAGTGATAAAGGGCCCAGCCGGAGTCAGAGCTGGCCCAGACCAAAAAGAAAGACCCGAAAGTGGAAGGTCCAAACCAGCTCTGGGTTTGAACAACTGTTGCATTTCTCCTGACGTCTGCTGTCTCAAGGAAGAGAAAAGCAGGCAGTCAGCCCTTGGCCTGGTCAGTCCACCACTCCGGACACTCCGCACCGACTAAGGCCTAATCCAAAGCATCCAAGCACAAAAAGGGACGTGATGGGGTGGGGACCGGGCAGCCCTGCCACCCCACAGACGCTCCGGACTAGTCTCCCCGCGGCCAGACCGGACGATACCTTTGTAGTGGACACGGAGGTTACCCTGGGAAAGGCCGATGTAGTTGTACTTGTCCTTGGGGCTCCAAGAGCGCGGCAACGGCGTCTCGTGCTGGTTGACAGCGGGGTACAGGCGCTGCAGGCGCTGGCTCAGTTCCTGATCCCCGGGGGAAGGCAGCCCGCCCCCTGTACTCCCGCCGGAGGAGTCACCTGCCTGCGGGCTCCCAGCTCCCGGGTCTGCCGTCGCTGCCGCCATCTTGGAGGGAGCTGCTATTGTGTCACTGGGGGCGGGGAGGAACGCGACCAGATCCGCCCCTCTCAACCAATAGCCCGCGAGCCTCCCGGGGACACAGGGAAACCGAGTCCGAGTCCCGCACCTCTCTTTGGACACTCCTCGCCTCGCAACATTTCAGACTCAATATCCCACAATGCAAAGCGCTCCAAAGAAGAACGTACCCGATTTCATAAAGAACTTCGGAAGATGTAGTACAAATCTGTTCGGTTACAAGCCTAACTAACCGAGACTCTAGGACACCAAAACTACAATTCCCGCCATCAAAGCGGCCCAGTACTCTCAGCTCATCTCCCCCAGTCGTTGCCTCTTTTTATTCCCCTGCCTCAGTTCTGCAGCTGGTGTCAAACCGGCTGTAGTGACTAGCTCTCAGGGTACCCCGCCCCCGGTCCGAGACCATCTTTGCTACTTGCCCTCTTCCCAGCCCGCGAGCTCTGGTCTGGGGGCGTGGCACAACCGTGACTCCGCCCTCACCACAGGGATGGTGGGGCCTGGTCACCATAGCGACGGCCTGTACACTACTTCAACTTCGCAGGCCTCCAGAGCTGGCCGCCCGCCTGCCCTAGGGTCATGGCTTCCCCGCAATCGCGGGACTGCAGCTTCCCCAAGATGAGGTAGGCGCTGGCGGGCTGAGAGCGAGTGTGGAGAGAATGAATACTTCCAGAGAGGGAGATGACATCTCATCTAGATTTCTGCATTACTGGGTAGCTTCTGTCCTTTGGGTTGAGGCTCCAGCCCCACAGAATCGGTAGCGCAGAAAGAGTTAGAATCCGGGCTAACTTGTCGATCAGTGAGAACATTATGTCCTAGAAAAAAAGGCAAGTACACTTTATTATTAGTAGTCACGGTCAGCTTGTTTGCGTGTGTGTGTCTTTGTTTCTTCGTTTGTTACAGGGTCTTGCTTTGAAATCCAGACTGGTCCTGATCTCACTATGTAGCCCAAAATGGCCTCGAACTCATGGCAGTCCTCTTGCCGCCACCTCAAAGCCAACTTATATTGAACCTGAACATGCAAGCTGGAGGCATAGCCCAGTGGTTAGAGTGGCTGCCTAGCCAGCCCAAGGCCCTGGGTTTGATTTCTTAGCACCACATAAGCCAGGCAAGGTGGCCCACGCCTGTAATCCAGCACTGAAGGAGGCTGAGGCATGAGTTCAAGGCCAGTCTGGGCTACATAGTGAGTTCAGGACCAGCCTAGACTACAGAACAGAGAGAGAGAGAGAAATTTTTAAAGAACATTAATATGCTAAGTACTTTATGTGCCACATTGAACCTTCATAATACCTCTATATGGTAGTAATGTCATTTTACAAATAAAGAAATAGAAGATTGGAAAGATCATGTCATATCATGTCATCATGTCATGTGTTTTACACATATTTACTAGTGGTGGAGTTGAGATTTGAACCACCCTAAGTCAGACTCCTGGACTTTATCCTTTAGCCACAGGAATAAGCTGCATCTTCACCTATGACAAAGATACTTGTCAAATTGAGGCAGCCCAAGTACATCCCATGGCTTTAGGTTTTATTTTTGATTTTTGGGATTTTTGAGACAGGGTCTCACTCTGTAGTCCAGGCTGATCTTGAACTCACTATGTAGCCCAAGCTGGCCTCAGACTCATAGCAATCTTCCTGCCTCAGCCTCTTGAGTGCTGGAATTCCAAGTGTACGCCAGCACAGACTGAGACCCTGCCTCAAAAAAGTGGGGTTAAAACAAAAATTTGGGGGCTGGAGAAATGGCTTAGTGGTTAAAGTGCTTCCCTAGCAAGTGCTAAGTCAAGCAACCGCTAAGTACCTGAATTCAATTCCCCAGCACCATGTAAGCAGGGCATGGTGGTGCACAGCTATAATCCCAGAACTTGGGAGGCTGAGGCAAGAGGATTGCCATGAGTCCAAGGCCAGGATGGGCTCCACAGTGAATTCAGGACCAGCCTGGGCTACAGAGTAAGACCCTGTCTCAAAAAAAAAAAAAAATTGTTTTTGACTAAATATCTTTCTACCTTTGGAATCTCAAAAAGGCCCTTAAATGCTTATGCTTATTTTAAACATAAGGATTTCACTGCCCATCTCACAATCATCATTCAGAACATTTAGGCAGAATATGAGAAGCTCTCACAACAGCTCTTGTATATAATAGGTATTCAGTAAGTGTTACATGGAGTCACTCTCCATTCATTCCAAATGCAGAAAAACATGACCTCATGTAAATTCCAATCTTTCAGAGTCTGCCACCTTGACAAAGAAATCTGCAAAAGTCTCCTGCAACAGGACATAGTGGCAAACACCTGTAATTCTGGCACCCGTGGGAGCTGAGGCAGGTGAATCAGAAGTTCAAGCTCAGCCTTGGCAATTTTGTTGTTGTTGTTGTTGTTGTTGTTGTTGTTGTTGTTGTTGTTGTTGTTGTTGTTTTGAGACAGGGTCTCACTTTATAGCCCAAGCTGGTCCTGAACTCACTATGTAGTCCAGGCAGGCCTCAAATTTATGGTAATCATCCTGCCTCAGCCTCCCTCCTGAGTGCCAGAATTACAGCCGTGCACCATTATTCCCGGTTTTATGTGGTGCTGGGGAATTAAACTCAGGGCCTTGCACTTTTAAGGCAAGCACTTAACCACAGTGCCATTCCTCCAGACCCAGCCTTGGCAATTTACTGAGACCCTGTCTCAAAATTAAAATTAAAAAAAAGAAGCTGGGCATTGTGGCACACGCCTGTAATCCCAGCACTTGAGAGGCTGAGGCAGGAGGAATGCCACTAGTCCAATGCCAGCCTGGGCTACATAGTGATTTCAGAACCAGCCTGGACTATAGAGTAAGACCCTGTCTCAAAATAAATAAATTAATTAAAATAAAATAAAAATAATTTTAAAAAGGTCTGGGCTATAACTCAATGTGAAGGCCATGGGTTTAATCCCCAGCACTGGGGTGAGGGAAGCCCCCTAGGATTGTAAATGCCAATTTGATTATATTATCTGGAGCTAAAATAGTCTAAAGAACTAGACAGCAAGCTTGAGAAAAAGAGTTGTTACCCAGCACAAACATAATCTAGAAACTGCAGTCATCAATGAAAAAGATATGAAGAGACTCAGAAACTCTCCATCCATTTTAGGAAGAAAGCACAATGTACTTTTTTTTGTAGTAATAGGGATTGAACCCAAGACCTCACAGTCTACATTCCCAACCCATTTTAAGTTTTATTTTGAGACAGGATCTCATTAAGAAATTAAATTGTCCAGGCTGGGCTCTAACTTCCAATCCTCCTGCCTCTGACACCCAGAATGCTAAAATGACAGGCCTATGCCACCAGGCCTAATTCATAATGTAATTTTTTTTGAGACAGGGTCTCCCTCTGAAGTCCAGGCTGGTCCTGAACTCACTATGGAGCTCAGGTTGGCCTTGGACTCAGGGAAATCCTCCTGCCTCAGCCTCCTGAGTGCTGGGATTATAGGCGTGTGCCACCACACCCAGCTTATGTGGTGCTGGGAAATCAAACTCGGGTACTTAGCACTTGCCTTAGCACTTGCCAAGCAAGTGCTTTAACCGCTGAGTTATTCCTCCAGCCCCCATAATGTAATTTTTGTTTGTTTGTTCTTTTGGTTGTTTTTGAGACACAGTGTCAGTCTGTAGTTAAGACTGGTCCTGAACTCACTATGGAGCCCAGGCTGATGTCAAACTCACAACAATCCTTTTGCCTCTGCCTCCTGAGTGCTGGGATTACAAGGTGTACACCACCACGCCCAGCTTTATGTGGTGCTGGGGAATAAACTCAAGGTCTTGAGCTTGCTAGAGAAACAGTTTAATCTCTGCACTTTTCCTCCAGCCCTCTTTCTTATTGTTTATTTGAAACAAGATCTTGCTAAATTGCTAAGATTCCCAGAGTGGATTTAAACTTGCAGTTCTCCTGCGTCAGCCTGCCAAAGTGCTGGGATTATGGGCCTGGACTAAGCCCAGATTTTTGTTTTAGACTTGCTAAATTGCCCACTGGCGTTAAATTTATAAGTCTCCTGCCTCAGTCTCCTAAAGTTCTGGGATATTGTAGGTGCATGCCTCTACAATGGACTAGTCTCACTTTTATGGTCAAAGACATTGAGGGTCAGAGAGGTTAAGCAGCATATCTAACGCCGCCAGCTAACAAGGAAAATGAACATACAGTTCTGGCTGGCAGCATATCCCTACCCTATGGATTGATAAAATAACTTCCTTCCTTTATTCCACCTGGGCCGGCCTGCCAACATATAGCCATACCTGTTAGCCTCCAAATGCCTTCCTAGCTAGAATAAGGCTGGTTCTCCCAAGAGGCTTGTATATTAGAGACTTCCTTTTCTCCCATTCTGTTGTCATAATTTTTTTTTTTTTAGACAGGATCTCACTCTGGAGTCTAGGCTGGCCTTGGACTCAGGCAATCCTCCTGCCTCAGTCTACTGAGTGCTAGTCTTATAGGCATGTGCCACCACACCCAACTTATGTGATTCTGAGAAATTGAACCCACGGCCTTATTCTTGCTAGGCAAGTGATTTAATGGCTATGCTACTGTGCTCTAACCTCAGTGCTGTCATAATTAACATGTAGGCAGCTCATTGGAGTTTACATAGTATTTTGTATATTTAACTCATCTAAACTTCATAATACTGTGAAAGGCAAAGCAAGAATTGTTTCCAATTCTTAAAGAGGAAACTAGGCTGAGAGAAGTTAAATGACTTGCCCAAGGTGTCCTATTGGAACCCTGTATGTCAGTCACTAAATCCTATCAGTCAGTAAGGGAAAGATCCAGACTCTTGTACCAGCTCCTAGCTCCAGATCCTGTGCTTCTTGTCTTGTGGTACTTGCCTTTAGTATCCCACTCTCTGAGTTTGCCAGAATTGTGGACATGAAACCATCACCACAGCCATGGTAAATGGAAATTTACAGGGTTCTCTGGGATCATGGTAAGGTTGTCCTGCTGAATAAAAGTTGGCAATACCCTAGTGATAAAAAAGGTTTCTGGGACTATAGGAAAATGATTTGGTAAACTGGAAATGGTGGTACACACCTGTAACCCCCTACCACCTGCTAGGCAGAGGCAGGAGGGTTGCTGTGAGTTTGAGGCCAACCTAGGCCACGTAGTAAGTTCAGGACCAGACTGGACTACAGAGAAAGACCCTGTCTCAAAAAGAAAAAAAAGGGGGCGGGGGCCTGAAGGAAGGGCACAGTGGTTAAAGTGCTTGTCTTGCAAGCATCAAGCTCCCGAGTTTACTTCCCCAGAACCACGTAAAGCTGGGCATGGTGGTGCACACCTGTAATCCCAGCACTTGGGGGCTGAGGCAGGCTGATTGTCCTGAGTCCAAGGACAGCCAGGGCTACACCAGTGAGTTCAGGACCAACCTGGGCTACAGAGCAAGACCCTGCCTCAAGATATATAAATAAGTATTTTTAAAAATGGTCTGGGGCCAGGGTTGTGCTTCACCACATCTATAGGAATCTAGAAGCAGTGCTGGGAGGACCCAGAGCCGGATTCTGAGGGGCGGGGAGGGGACCTCCCTGAACTCTGAGTTCTGTCACTCACCATTGTCTTCTCCTTTTCTGTGCAGAAAGTGCCCACAATCTTCAGAAGTGACCTTAAGTGATTCCTTTCTCCCAGAACCCAACTACACCCAGAAACACAAGCTTTCTCAGAGATGGAAGACACTGGTTAGTGACAATGTCCTGTTGGAACCCCGTATGTCAGCCCCTGCAGTCTATCATCTCCCTGTCTGCAACCCCAAAGCACCACTCACCTGAAATAAGCCCACCAGAGTAGCTTCTTCCCAAGCAGGCGAGAGTGGCCCACAGAGGTGAAGCCACCAGGCTTTGGGAGGAGGAGTGCACACTGGCCATTCTTCATCTAAAAAAAATCTTCCCAGACCGGCCTAGACAGCAGGAGACTCAGCCTCTGCCATCAGACCCCATTTCCCTGCAGCTCAGCATTCTAGAGTAGACCTCATTTCTCCATCAAGCCTGCCATGTACCAGGCTCTGCTCGGCACTGGGATCTACCAAACATCCTTCAGTCCTGTGACTGTACCTTTGTGTCTTTATGAACCTTATGTCTGATAGAGTACTTAAGTGGCTAGCACACTTAAGAGCTCTGTCATGGCTGAGCGCTCCCTAGATATATGTAGGTAAGACAGAACAGAGATAGATGTTTCTCCATGGTGTTGCAGGCTCGGCTCCTCCTTTATTCGTGGTCCTTGAGATTTTCATATGAAAGTGAAGACTGGCTTGGGCATAATTCTGTAGTTAGAATGCTTGCTTAACTAGTGCAAGGCTCTGGGTTTAATTCCCCAGTACCACATAAGCCAGGCGTAGTGGTGGACGCCTATAATCCCAGCACACAAGAGGCTGAGACAGGAGGAATGCCTTGTGTTCAAGGTCACCCTGGGCTACATAGTGAGTTCATGACCAGCCTGGACTACAGAGTGAGAAGACCTGGTCTCAAAAAAAAAAAAACTATTAAAAAATGAAGCCAGGTCAAATGGTACATGCCTATAATCTTAGCACTCTGAGAGGCTCAGGCAGAGGATCACAAATTGGAACCCATAAACCAGGAGTGGTGGGACATACCTATAATCCCAGCACTCGGTAGGCAAGACGAGTTCAAGGCCAACCTAGGCTACATAGTAAGTTCAGGACCAGCCTGGACTACAGATAGAGGCCTTGTTGAGACAAAAACAACAGCAACAACAAAAAGTTCGAGTTCAGCCTGGAACTTGATGAGACCCTGCCTCAAAATAAAAAATAAAAATTATGAGCTCGGGATGTAGCTCATTATAAAGCTACAGAAGGCCCTGGGCTCAATTACTGGAATGAACTATCATGTACATGTGCTTGCTTTCTTATTTTGTTTTGTTTCATTATTAGTGTAACTACTCTCCCGCAGTATTGTACTCCTGTCTCACTTTTTGGGGCTTTGTTGATATGATCTAGGATTGTTGTCATTTTTTTTTAGACAAGGTCTTGCTCTATAGTCCAGGCTGGTCCTGAACTCACTGGTGCAGCCCAAGCTAGCCTTGGACTCAGGACAATCCACTTGACTTAGCCTCCCAAGTGCTGGGATTACAGAGGTACACCAGCACACCTAGCCTTATGTGGTCCAGGGAATTGAACTCAAGGCCTTACACTTGCAAGGCAAGCATTTTAACCACTGTGCCATTCCTCCAGCCCCATGTTGTCATTTTGTAACAGTATATGTATTTATTTTATTTATTTGAGACAGTGGCTTTCTGGTCCAGTCTGGTCCTAATCTTACTATGTAGCCCAGTCTGGCCTTGGCTTCAGCCTCCCAAGTGCTGGGATCCACCCAAGGCCAGATTATGTGATGCTGGGAAATGGAGCTCAGGGCCTCTCCTAGGCAAGTGCTCTAACCACTAAGCAATTCCTACAGCCCAGGTTTGTTGTCATTTAATCAATAACCATTGTCCAAATCCCAGAGGAAAATATAACATTTGAGAAAACATAACTCTAGCTAAGAATGGAGCACTGCAATCTGTGTGGTGCTTTTCCTGTGTGCGTCCCTTGAGGAGGACTTGAGAACACATGCGTCACACACTTGTGAGTCTGAGGACTGTCTACAGGACATCTTTGACCAGAGAGGAGAAAGGGAAGCTTTGCAAAAGGGAAGCTCAGTCATGTCCCTACAAAGCGAGCTCTGCGCATTCCCTGCTCTCGTCTGCTGCAACCTAATCCGGTGGACCTGAATCCAAACTCAATAAGCTCTTTGCTTTTGCTCCATCGGAATCAACCAGGGACTGTTACTCTTTCCGTCAGACCTCGGGGGCCGGTTTCTCATTTTCACCTGCAGGGGGAAGCAGAGAACTTGGAACGCTCGGGTACGTGCTTTCCAGTCACTCGCTACAGGAAGCTGTTCATAACGCCACTACTGCAGGCCATTGCTGCTAATTATCAGGTTTCCACTCACACCTACAACTGAATCTTTTGTTGCCAGCAGAAACAGCCAACAAGTTGGGCCTGGTAGCCCAGGCCTATAATCTCAGCACTCTGAGAGGCTGAGGCAGGATTTCAACTTTAGCCCACTCTGGGCAATCTAGCGATTTAGTGAGACCCTGTCTCAAAAATAAACTGGGCCAGGTGGTACAAACCCCTAAGCCCAGCACTTTGGTAGGCTAAGGAAGGAGGCTCCAAAGTCGGAGCCCAGCCTGGGCAACTAGGCAAATGAGTGGGGCCCTGCCTGTAAATCAAAATGAAAAATTGGGCCAGGGATGTAGATGGTAGATGTAGCTCAGTGTGAAGGCTCCGGGCTTGATCCACAGTACCAAAACAAACAAACTTTGTAGGACTGGAGGAATGGCACAAGGTTACAGTGCTTAGCGAACTCAAGCCCCTGAGTCTTAATTCCCTAGCACCTCGTAAACCAGGTGTACGCATGGCGGCACATACCTGTAATCCCAGCACTCAGGAGGCTAAAACAGGAGGATTGCCATGAGTTTGAGGCCAGCCTGAGCTGCATAGTAAGTTCAGAACCACCCTGCACTGCAAAGCAATACCATGTCTCAAAAAACAAGTTTGCAAAAAAAAAAAAAAAGTTAATCCATCAGCAATGTGACAGAAGGGATGAAACATGTTTATTTTATTTAATTTTGTAGTACTGGGGATTGAACATAGGGCCTTCACTCTGAACTACATTCCCAGCCCCACTTTTATTGTTTGAGATAAAGTCTTTCTAAGTCACTAAATTGCCCACGCTGGGCTCAGACACATAATTCTCCTGTATCTGCCTCCAAGAGTGCTGAGGTTACAGGCCTGTACCACTGAGCCCAGTGTAAAGGAACATTGGGAAGGAGAGTTATATTGCCACTATAATTCCACCTGTTTGTCTTCTAAAGTCTACAACTAGCCACCTGTCTCCATGGCCCACATATACCAGCGGCCAGACCATTCTGCAAAATCGGAAGCCCTGTTCAGATGACTGCCAGAAACGAGCAAGGTAAGCCAGGGTCAGTCCAACAGGGTGGGATGGTATAGATCAGAGACTGGGCCAGCAGACGGCAGAGGAGTATGCTGCCTCAGACCATGGGTGCAAGGACCCATGAGGTGCTAATAACATCTCAGCCTACCTTTCCCTGCAGTACCTGGCAGCAGCCCATGGGTACTACCAAGCCCAGGTACCTGGAGCAGCTAGAGAACTACCTTCGCAAGGAGCTCCTCCTGCTAGACTTGAGCATGGATTCTGAACAGGAACTGAGGCTGCAGGTCAGAGCCACAGACTAAAATGGGGGAAGGGTGGGAAGATAACCCTATCCACTAGGATTGAATGTCTCAATGCTTCCGGGAGACTGACCTCTCTCCCAGCTCTTCTGGTTTTTTTCCTTGAAGAAAAGCACATCATATGACAAAGGCAGGGGGCACGCAAGGCTCTCTCATGGAACCAAAACCCTCCTGAGACTGGAGTCTCCTCACTTGGGTCAGTTGGGCTAGCTGCCATCTCTAGTCCTTTCAGTTCTGTGGTCTCTGACACCCAGCCTGGGTCACTGGACCTCAGTGAATGGAGAGTGAATCTGGCAATGGCGACTGAGTTGTTCAAACAAGAATCATGTATCATCTATCAGCCCAGTGACAATCACCTCAAACTTGAGTAGCCCAGACACAGAGGCAGCAGGTTAGGACAGAGATTAGTCTAGATGCAACCCAGATTCTGGTACATATTAGGGAGGGACTCAGCGTTGAGGACAGGGAAACTGACTTCTGACTAATTCATGACTAAAGTATTTATTGAGCCCTGGCTATGTACCAAGCCCTAGGACAATCTTATAAGCAAAAAAGTACCTCACTAATGAGGAAGCAGAGGCCTGAAGACCTCCCACTAGGAAGTAATGGGACTGAGATTCAAACTCAGGGCTGACTCTAGAGCCTGTGCTCATTGTAATAAGCAATACTCCCCCTAAAATTCTCCTTTGTCTGCAAATCAAGAAGTCCCTGAGCCTGGGCTATAAAACAAGACAGTGTCTCAAAAAAAAAAAAAAAAAAAAAAGTCCCTGCTTTACATCTGAGTACCCTCTCCAAAATGAAAACAAAAAACTCCTCATGTGTCCAGGTGGCAAAAGGAAACCACACATGCACTTTGAGATCAGAATGTACACTGGAATCTCCTGCTCCCACAGGGCTCTGGGATGGGAAGGGGCTACAAGTGAGAGGCCTGTTGGATACAGGATTTGGAAAGCAAGAGGAACTCTCTGGACCATGGTGGTTTCCCAGGCCACAAAGATAGTACCAGGACAGGCCTCCAGAGAGCTATTCCCCAGCTCTGATGCTGTGACAGACCTAGGTAGTGCCCAGGGGCATTCACTTGGCAGCCTCGTGTAGGAACACTCAGGGTGGCACCTATGGGCCTAGAAGTGACAAGTTCCCTTTTTTGCCAGCCTTACAGGGAGATCTTTGAGTTCTTCATAGAGGATTTCAAAACGTACAAGCCCCTGCTATCCTCCATCAAGAATGCATATGAGGTGATGCTGGGTAAGAATGTAACTCTCTCTCTAGGCCAATCCTACATTCACATGAAATACCCTATTATGGTTTTCTGGGGCTCAAGAGCAGGGCTGGGACAGCTACTGACTAAGCATTGTGGTCACCTTTTGTATACACTGTTATAGGACACTCCAGGCACCTCATCCTCTGTCATCCTTGAGAAGCATAATGGGCAGTAATGTTAGAAACAGGGAACCCGGGAGAGTAAGCACCTCAGCAAAGTAACAAGGCTCAGGCTTCCCCACAGGGCTTAAGAGGTACAAAGCAGGCAGAAGCTGCACAACTAACGGCACTGGGAGTAAGGGCATAGGAAAGACCCCAGGTCTTAGCTCGACTCTGACCCTGCTATAAAAGCAAGTGCAGGAAAGCCTGAAGAAAGGCTATGGCTTTGAACAAGGTGAGCAGATTTCTGGTGTTTGCAAGTGACAGCCATTCACCCATGACCTTAGGATCTGCATCTCCTGGCTGCTTGTTCTCCATGGCCCCAAAAGGACTCTCTCACCTGTCCCTATGTAGGCTACCAAAGGGAGAAGATTCGGGCTTTGGAGCCCTTGAAGGCCAAGCTAGTAATGATGAATGAGAAATGCAATGAAAGGATCCTGGCCTTGAGGGCTGAGGAGAAGTATGAAATCTCCTTACTCAAGAAAGAGAAGATGAATCTCCTAAAACTCATTGACAAAAAGAATGAGGAGAAGATCTCATTGCAGAGCGAGGTGATTGGAAGTGATCTGCGACCAAGTCCCTGAATTCCTGCTCTCTCTCCACCTCAAGTCACCTTGAGTACTGAGGTGACCTCATCATCCACCTTTCTGCCTAGAATGATAGCCACTCTATGTGCTGCTGTGGAGCTCAGCATAGGCTTAGTATGAGCTTAAATGCAAGTGCACCTCCACAGGAGGAAGCACTGCTCAACTTTGCTGGGCTCTCAGGCATGTCAGGAATGCCTTCTTTCCCTTCCTCCTTCTACTTTTTCACTTTTTACTTTTTTGGGGGGGTTGGGGGGGCAGTCACTGGAAATCCAACCCAGGGCCTTTTGCACAGAGCTATATCTCCAGTTTTTTTGTTTGAAACAGGGTGCTGCTTAGTCAAGCTGGAAATTCTCCTGCCTCAGCCTCCCAGAGTGCTGAGATTACAAGTGTGTATTGCCATGCCTAGCTCTACCTTTTCTGTTCCTAGGCCAAAGAGGCCATCCAGGCTCAGGGCATAGCTTAGAGACTACAGCACTTGCCTAGCATGCACAAGGCTCTGGATTCAGTTCCTCAGCACCACATAAAAATTAGCTGGGCATGGTGACACACACCTGTAATCCCAGCACTTGGGAGTCTGAGGCAGGAAGACTGCTGTGAGTTCAAGGCCAGCCTGAGATACATAGTGAGTTCAGGACCAGCCTGGACTGGAATGAGACCCTGTCTCAAAACAAAACAAAGGGGTCAGTCTAGCACCAGGGGTCCAAAGAGAGCCCCAGACCACAGCTACTTTCCCAGTAGGTATACAATCTGAAGAGGGCCTTGGCTGAGGAGTACCTCCATTATCTCACTGAACGAGATGCCCGCAAGATCCTCATCTCAGACCTGAATGAACTACGATACCAGCGGGAGGATATGTCACTAGCCCAGTCCCCAGGTAACCCAAGTTGGGCTTCTCTTCTAAGGAACTAGAAAGATGTCTGGCCCTTACTACTCACTCCATTCTTTCACTGTTTCTAATATCTGCTTCTTCCATTCCATGCATATACATGTTGGAAGACATCTCTGCCACCAGCAGGGGTTGGGGATCTTCTGAGCTAGGCTGAGAACTGTAGGATCATTAAGTAGGAATTCTTCTGGCAGCTGAGATTCTGTGGGCTGGACAAGCCTGATACCCCATTTCCTGGGCTTCTCTGCTTTAAGCTGGAGGTTCTAGGCTGGTAGTGCTATGAACAAGACCTGAAGATTACAAGCAGAGAGGGCAGACCCACAGCCATACCCTCAAGGGATATATAACCCAGCTTTAGGCGACAAGCCCCACAGCCAGGGTGACATAGGGTGGTGGGCCCCTGGCAGGTATCTGGGGGGAAGACCCCATGAAGTTAACAGTGGCTCTGAAGATGACCCGGCAAGACCTGACCCGCACACAGATGGAACTCAACACCATGAAGGCCAACTTCGGAGATGTAGTACCCAGGAGAGACTTTGAAATGCAGGAAAAGACCAATAAAGATCTTCAAGAGCAGGTGCTAGAGCGTGGGCAGGACCAGACATGGGAGAGCAGTGTGAAGCATGTGGGAGTAGTGAGAGGCATGTAGCTAGGACCAATCACCTTGCCCACAGCTGGACAGCCTGAGAGCTGACTACCAAGAGGTCTGCAAGGAACACGAGACACTGCTGCAGTTGCACATGAGCACACTGAAAGAACGGGACCAGTTTTCTTCTGAGCTGCAAGAGATCCACCGCACCTCCACACCACGTCCTGACTGGTCCAAGTGCGAAGGTAATAATGGCCATCAAAGCCTCAAGGCCTGTTGAAGGGCATAGGCCCAACTCCAAATCCCTCTCCCCATCTGTAGATGTGGTGGCCGGGGGTCCAGAACGCTGGCACATGCTGGCCGAGGGTAAGAACAGTGACCAGCTAGTGGATGTGCTGCTAGAAGAGATTGGCGAAGGCCTGCTTCGGGAGAAAGACTTCTTCCCTGGTCTGGTATGGGAGACCCTGAATGGAAGGCTTGGGATCAGAGTTAGAACAGGCAGACCTTGCTGAGACTTGAGCTTCTGGGGGAACCATCTGGGGAGGGGCTCTTTCTTGCTTGCCTGGAGGTAAGGCCATGGAGGGCTGCAAACATGAGCTGATATCCTCCTCCTGCCTCCAAGGGCTATGGAGAAGCCGTCCCCCCTTTGCTACGTTATGATGGCCTTGTGGAGAACAAGAAGCCAAGCAAGAAGGATGTGGTAAATCTCCTCAAGGATGTTTGGAAAGAACGTTTTGCAGAGGAACAGGTCAGTCCTCACCAGTCATGTTAGGTCCAGTGTGACTTTCAGATCTTGAGTCCTTTAGGGCACTGTTCACTAACCTTTTTGATACCAGGGACTGGTTTAGTTAAAAACCATTCTCCCAAAGATGGGGGAGGGTGGGGGGAATGTACTTTTTAGACAGCAGGTGGTGATTGGACAACATCTTTGAGGGTTGTTTTGAAACGGGCTCACTCTGTAGTCCAGACTGGTTTTGAACTATTTAGTGAACGATATCTTTGAAATAGCAAGCAGCAGCAGGTAGTGTGAGAAGCAGAGCTCAACCTCTTGTCAGATGAGCAGTAGTGGCATTAGAACTTAATAGGAGTGTGCTGACAGAGGTGGAGCTTTGCTCACAGCTTACTTCCTGCTTGTATTTATCAGTCCTGGTGCTAGCTATTTCCAAAGCCCTAGATTGGTGCTGGTTTAGGGCCCTGTGGTTGGGGACCCCTGCCTTAGGGAGTTCTCCCATGGTTCTCAGTAGCAGAGAAAAGATCAGCAAGACTTGAGACCATCTGACCAAGTATCACTCCATTCCACATCTTGCAGAAAGAGAAGTTTCCAGATTTCTTCTTCAATTTCTTGGAACGTCGCTTTGGGCCCAGTGATGCCATAGCCTGGGCATACACCATTTTTGAAAATATCAAGCTCTTCCGCTCCAGTGATGTCATGAGTCAGTTCTATGCAGTTTTGACGGGAAAGGTGAACATGAGCCTGGCCCCTACCTGTTTCCCTTAGGGAGACAAAAGGGACTCTTATCCCCAGCATAGCCCAGCTCTCTCCCTACAACTCTAGGAAGCAGCAAGTGCCACTAGGAATCATGCTGTCATTCCTGTAGATGCTGGAGAGTGTGTATGTCAGCCAGAAAGAGATAGCAGCCCATTTGCTGAAGGAGATGACAAATGCTGACTGTCAGAATGAGGGGTTTCTAAACATGGAACAGTTCAGGTAAGAACATAGTTTAGTGGCTACAGCACTTGCATGCACAAAGCTCTGGATTCAATTCCCCAGCTCCAGTTCACTATCTCCTTTGACCACATTCCCAGGCATTCACAGGGGAAAGGGGTTCCTGGCAGTAAAAGCCATGTTTCAAAGCTGGAAGTTCTTCTAAACAGCAGTGAGGAAGGCAAAGAAGAGTGCAGGAGTTGGGTGGGTAGCCTCAGCCCCCTTTGTCTCTTCATAGCACCATCCTCAAGAGCACCTTCCCCTTCAAGAAGGAAGAACACATTCAGGAGCTGATAGAGGCAGGGAATTGGTTTTCTAATGGCAGCAATATAGACTTGCTTGACTACTGCTCAATGTTTAAAGAGGTGGGTAGGGTGGCCCAGGAACTTTTCAAGAGCCTATCCTCATCTTTACTGGACTCTAGTCAGTGGAGCCTAATCCTTCCTTGTGGTCTCTCCCAGGATGCGGAGGGCCAGAGTGAACCTTTCGTGCAAAAGCTGTGGGAACAGTATGTGATTGAGAAGAATGAATACTTACGGGAACTAAAGCAGGAATTGGGCCTAGAACTGTAAGTGATCCCAGGGCCACACACCTACTCTGCCATTGATAACCCCGGTCAGGGCAAGACCCACAGGTTGGTAACTCAGGTCCCTGCTTCTCCTGAGCTCAATACTATAAACTGCTCAAGTCTGGCAGATAGGGGACACCTTAGAGTTTGGGAGGTAATTCCAGGAGGGCTCAAGCCTGTCTGTTTTCTTTTGGAGCAGCTATGATGAGGTAACTTTATCCAAGCTACGTGAGGCTCTGATGAATATTGATCCCAGCCTGGACAAGGAGACTCTGAACACCCACCTGAGCCAGGCCTTCCAGCTCCCAGTGTCAGAATTTCCACAGGATGAGAATGAGTCCATTGGAATAAGGCTGCAGACTGCACTAGAACGGCTTCAGGTAGCTGATGTCAAACGCATAGGACCTCGAGAGCCTCGAGAGCCAGAGCTTACAAGCTAGGACCACCTTGGCAGCCTGCGTGCTCCAACACTGCTAATCCAAACACTGGTATAAAATTGCTTGAACTCATCCCATTTTCCAGGCTGTACTGTGAAGTCAGGTGGGGATGTGAGGGGAAAGATCTGGGCTGGCACCAGGATATGCACCAAAAAGCAGAATATTCTGTTAGTGATACTTTATTGATGGTAGGGGACAGGGAGAAGACCAGGAAGATCATGTGTGGCTAAAAGGTTCCAGGAAGGGATAAGGCTCTGGGTTGAGGTCTAACCACTACTGAGCAGGGAAGATGGAATTGCCACTAAACGCACAGGGAATGAGCAGCTGCCGGTATTCCAGGGGTAGGTGCCGCTCCACAAGTACATGCAATGAGACTTGGTCAGTGACTAGGCCCTGCCTGCAACAAGGGAAGAGAGGGGCAAAGAATCAGTGCCAGCACTCCCCCACTCATCTTCCCCTTTCTGCCCACTTACCGTCGCATGAGCAGCTCCAGGTCCTCAGGCTTCACAGTCCTGCGGCCAGCATGAGCAGCAAATACCTCCAAGTCATTGCAAAGGTGCTGGAAATACTTATCTAGGCTGCCAAAAAGGTTGGGGTAGAGCAGATTAAATAGCCTATTTAGAACCTCTCCTCACCCAGGTGACCAAGACTCACCATTTCTCCACCATCTCAAGAGCCTTCCTCTCCATGGGCATCTTAGCATAGAAACTAAAGAGCTTTGCATAGTAGTTTAGTCCAGCCTTATGGGGATCTTGACGAGGTCTGGGACCAGTGGTTCGGGGCCTGGAATGAGGCCTAGTCAGCACAGGCTCTGGAGGCTCTGAAGACAAGCTGGAGGCAGGAGTGGACAGATGTAAGTAAATTCCCACTTGAGACAGCCCCTAGTCAAAGACAAGCCCTCTTAGTTCCAATTGAGATGAGGTTTATCTGATCCTTAGCCAGTTCTAACCATCTACTGAGAGGCAGTGGATTCAGGGAGCCATGCAGAGGCATAGTGTTTTCCTGGGGCCCTGTTCCTCCAGCCTGGTTCCAACGTCCTAGTCTAGTCTCATTATATAACACTGGTACTTGCTCACGCTTGTGACTCCCACCCATACCTCAGAATGAACAGTCTTTCTCCTCAGGAAGCCATCACTTCCTGTCCCAGTTCTGCAAATTCTCGTCCAGGAAGCCTTCTCTGACTACATACTGACCTAGCTACTTCCCCAGGATCCTCTAAGCCTTTGCAGGCAGGAATGAGGATGACAGAGTATGGAAGGGGGTGGGCGGCACTCCTAGCTCAGCCAAGGCTGTGTGCTGGGCAATCTGGAAATCTGTGAGAAAGGGAATGACTATGTGCACAGGGTACCCAATGCCAGCCTCAATGCCTGCACCTTCTCAAGAAGCCCATAAATAACAGGGATCTTACACTGCAACATCAGGTGGTGGAGTTGGCTCACAAAACTGATGCAGTTGTTTGGCCTGAGGAAAATCAGGGATGCTGGAGACCAATTCTGGGCTTGCTGCATAGAAAGGGCAGAGTCATAGGGTGACCCTCAGGTGTAACCATGTCACCCTGATGTGCATGTCCAGTTGCTTCCTAAGACGAGGAGTCTCCAGCCAACCAAGTACTCCTCAGAGTCCCCAAACATCATCAGTTCCCAGGCAAGCCCCTTCTATGTGCCAGGGCCTAAACAGAGTTCCCAAGACTTGTTTGTTAATCCCTACCCTGGGCCTTTTTACCTGGCCTGTCAGAGATGTCCTCAGCCCCTGAAGATCTCTCAAGTTCCTCAGTCTCCACATTGCCCTGAGGTACCTCTGCTTCTGTTACCCCTGGAGGTGGAGCAGGCTCAGGCTGTATCCCCAAGAAGGGTAAAGATGGAGTAGCAAACCCACCATCATCCACTGCAGAGAGAATAAGTCAGAGGTAGCAGTGTCAAGGCACTGATCAAGAATTTCCTGGCCCAACACTGACTCTGCTATTGAGTGGAGGAGGAACCTACAGCCAGCAGGCTCTGGGGCACACATACAGGCTGGAGGAGGGAAAACAAACACTGTGCTGAATCTCAGTCAAGCTAAGCCTGGCTCCAGGCCACCTATCCCACATACTCACTGTGGCTCTGCCCAAGCCCAAGGCTTTGTGTCCTGTGACCCACAGCCCTCTCAGCATCATCAGGCCCAGGTTGAGAATAGGGCAGGGGGTGATGCACACTGGAGGAGGAGCCAGCCAAGGTCTGTGAGAAGGGCTGAGTATCCTCTAAAATGGCATCCGTTGGCAGAGTAGCAACCGGGGTTCTAAGGCTGTTACCTGGAAATCAAGGTCCAGCAGGCACTCAGTATATCCCAAGACTGCCCGCTGATACTCAGAGTTACCAGGGCCTAGACAGTGGGCCTCACGGGTCTGCCCTCCCTGACTGGCTTCAGAGGGAGATGACCTAGACTCTAAGGCTGATCTCCCGTTCACAACTCTGCTTGCTTTATCTCTGCTCCTTGACTTGGCATTACCTGGCAATACCAGGCCTCCACAGCCCCATCTACCCACCCCCACCACAACTGCTTATTTGTACCTTTACTTTCCACTTTTCCTCTCCTTATAACCCTGCTACCTTGGTGAACTTGACTTATCTTCTGGAATCAGGCTCCCAAGTCAGCTCTAACAGGCTAGTTGATCATAAAACCTTCTTTCTTTCTTTCTTCCTTTCGTTTCTTTTCTTTCTTGACAGGATCTTGCTCTGTAGCCCAGGGTGATCCAGCTCAGCCTCCCAGCCTCCCAAGTGCTGGGAGTGCTGGTCTTATATGCATGTGGCACCACACCCAGTTTTATGTGGTGCTAGAGAATCAACTCAGAGCCTTGTGCTTGCAAGGTAGGCACTTTAACCACTGTGCCATTCCTCCAGCCCCCCTACCCTCTTTCAATCTGCCAACAATTCTATCCACCAAAACACACCTTTCTCCTACCCTCAGTTGTTAGCTCAAGAATATGAGGTCCTGGGGCTAATGACATAGCTCAGTGGTTAAGAGTGCTAGAAGTGCAAGGCCCTGGCTTCAATTCCCCAACACTACAGAAGCTTGGTGTAGTGACAAACACCTGTAATCCCGGCACATGCGAGGACAGCCTGAGCTACATAGTGAGTTCAGGTGCAGCCTGTACTACAGAGCAAGAACTTGTCTCAAAAACAAAAAAACAGGCTGGAGGTTAAAGCGCTTGCCTAGCAAGTGAAAGGCCCTCAGTTCAATTCCCCAGCACCACATAAACAAAGTGTGGTGGGGCGTACATCTGTAATCCCAGCACTCAGGAGGCAGAGGCAGGATTGTCAAGAGTCCAGGGCCAGCCTGGGCTCCAAAGTAAGTTCAGGACCAGCCTGGGCTACAGAGCAAGACACTGTCAAAGAAAAAAAAGACGGGGAAAGGGCTGGAAATAGCTCAGCAGTTAAAGCACTTGCCTAGCAAATGCTAAGTACCCCAAGTCGATTGATTCCCCAGCACCATATAAAAGCTGGTGTAGTGGCACAGTTCTGTAAACCCAGCACTGGAAGGCTGAGGCATGCAGAATGTCCTGAGTCCAAAGCCAGTATGGGCTACACCAGTGAGTTCAGGACCAGCCTGGGCTACAGAGTGAGACCCTGTCTCAAAAAAAAAAAAAAAAAAGAAAAAGAGGGGCTGGAGGAATGGCTCAGTGGTTAAAGCACTTATCTAGCAAGCACCAATACCAAAGCACCACAAAAGCCAGTTATGGTGGCGCACGCCTATAATCCCAGCACTCAGGAGGCTGAGATAAAAGAACTTCCATGAGTCCAAGGGCATCCTGAGCTCCATAGTGAGTTCAAGACCAGCCCAGGCTACAGAGAATGAAAGCAGAAACTCTTTGTAGACCTACTTCCCAGGCTTATATATTGTCCTTGATCTCACCAAGAGGACTACAACAGAGCAGCACTTCCGTTATGAAGCTTATTCTGAAAGCCAGAAGAGGGAACCTTCCACCTTACCTAGAGGAGCTGATGCCGAGAAATTCTCTCGCAGATCCTGCAAAAGAGCACCCACATCTACAGCCCGGCGGGTCAGAGGTCTACGGGCCAAACCAGGCCTCCTCACTGACTCTGGCTGATGAGGTGTGGCAAAGGTCAGGTTGAGGGAGCTGGCAGGAGAGAGGAAGCACAAAGTTATAAGGCACAGCTTCCCCAGAGGTTTTTTCGATCTGCTCTGGGGCTCTCATTTCTTAAAATATGGCCACCATGCTGTAAGGCTAAACCCTGCTGGGAGCAATATGGCCAGATTCCACCAGTCAGCACCTCCCACTCCAGGCCTGTGCTCCAAACCCAGGACACTCGACAGTACCTGGTGAGGGATGAGGCATCAGCATTCCCAGGAGGCTCTGTCAGTGACCAGTGAGAGGATGTAAGAAGAAGAAAACCATGGTAAGTTATGTGGGCCCATGAAAGTCCTCTCTGAGCCTCCTTATCCTATCCAGAAAACAGGAGGAAGAAGATAGCAATAAGTGATATCCTAAGCCTCACCTTGGGAGACGGGCAGTCCCTGGTTCACTTCCCGCTGAAACACTGACAATCTCAGCCTCTGCTTCCTCCTGCTAGGAGCCGGCAGACTTGGAGCTAAAGCTGTGAGGGGCTCAAGTTCAGGAAGCTGAAGCTCTAAGCTAGAAGGACAGAGCTTATTTCAGGCCAGGAAGGAAATTCTGGCTTTTAGGGCCCTCGAGAGGCACTCGGGTTAGGGACATAGCTCAGCAGTTAAAGCACTTGCCTAGCAAGCCCAAGGCTCTGGATTCAGTCCCCCAACACTACTTAAGTTGGGCGTGGTGGTGCACACCTGTAATCCCAGCACTTAAAAAGGCTGGGGGTAGGAGGATTGCTATGAGTTCTAGGCCAGCCTGGACTCCATAGTGAGTTCAGGACCAGTCTGTATTACAGAGCAAGGCCCTGTCTCAAAAAAAAAAAAAAAAGTGTTTGCTCACCTAGCAAACACAGGGCCAGCACCACATAAGATTCCCACACACAGATTCCCAGCACCACATAAGCCAGGTATGGTGGTGTACGTCTTTAATTCCAGCACTCAGAAGGCTAAGGCAAGAGGCTCCTGTGAGTTTGTGGTCACCTGAGCTACACAGTGAGTTCAGGACCAGCCTGGACTACAGAGAAAAAAAAAAAAAATGGGACTGGAGAAATGGCACAGTGGTTAAAGCACTTGCTTTTCAAATGCAAAGTCCTGAGTTCAATTCCCCAGCACCACATAAAAGCATGGTAGCATATGCCTATAATCCTAGCACTTAGGAGGTTGAGGCAGAGTACTGCTGTGAGTCCAAGGCTAGCTTGGGCTATATAGTGAGTTCAAGACCAGCCTGCTCAACAGAGGGTAACCCTGTCTCAAAAAAGAAAAAAAGAAAAGAAAAAGAGGGACCCAAACCCGAGCTACCCAGTAGTCAAGCCAAGGAGAGGAGTTTACTGTGTACCTGCCCCAACTGCTTTTCCGTCTGGAGGATCGGACCACTTCTTGTGCTGGCTCTGGCTGCACCACTGACTTGGGCCCCACAATGGAAGATTCTGGTGCTACAGAGACACCACAGAGAGAATAGGAACACTGAGGGGTGCCCTCAATGAAGGATACCACTGGACTGGTGTTAGACTGGTACTGGTGCCTAACTGATTTACAGGCCACCAGCCACTCACCAGTTAGTAGAATGTTCTTCAGCAGTGTCCGGGGTGTCTGTTCCTCCAGATGCCCACTGACTTGAACGTGGACCAATCTGCCAGTGGGCTAGGAACCAAAGTACCATTAATAGTCTGTTCTTTTGCCCTGCAATCTCTTTTTTTTTTCTTTTTTCTTTTTTTTTTTTTTTTGAGAGAGGGTCGCACTCTGTATCCCAGGCTGGTCTTGAACTCACTATGGAGCCCAGGCTGGCCTTGGACTCAGGACAATCTGCCTGCCTCAGCCTCACCCCCAGTGCTGGGAATATAGGCATGTGCCACCACAACCATCTTTATGTGGTTCTGGGGAATTGAACTCAGGGCCTTGTACTTGCAAGGCAAGCGCCTTAACCACTGTGCCATTCCTCCAGCTCCCACCCCCATAGTCTCTTAATGTGGGCTCTAGAGACCTTGGGGCCCTGGGAAGTCAGCCAGGACCCTATAATTGTCAATGGGCTGGACACTTACCCTCGTTCCATGGGAAGGCCGCTTGAAAGTAGTCTTTCTTTGGCTACTCAGCCTCCTAAAGGAAGGTGTTTCAAGCAGGGTTTTCTGGGCACTGTGTAAAGACCAAAGGCTCTGAGAAATTTTTAGGGGGATAGGGGTGAGGGCATGACAATGCAGAGACATTTTCTCAGGTACAGGAGCCCAGAAACCACTTGTCTCTTTTACCAGACCCATGCGAACAGGGGTGTGGATGAAGAGGAGACCTGGGATATGGGAAGAGAGAGGGACTATGATTGACCCAGATAGAAAATGGGGGAGGGGCGAGAAAGGCTTCACAAAGCTGACTTTTACAGAATCATAAAAAGTAAGTACAGGTTGGCCATTACAGGTTAAGAGGAATAAATGGAAGATTATACATCCCAGGCATTAAAGTAACAATCCAAAAAGGATATGTAAGTATTTTGAGAGCTTTTAAGAACTGGTCAAGGGCCTGGGGAATGGCTCAGCAGTTAAAGGGCTTAGCACGTGCTAAGTACCAGAGTTGATTCGCCAGCACCCCATAAACTGGGTGTGCTGGCACGCACCTGTATCCCAGCACTCAGGAGGCCAAGGCAGGAGGATTGTCCTGAGTCCAAGGCCAGCCTGGGCCATATATAGATTGAGACCCTATCTCAAAAAAAAAAAAAAAAAAAAAGGACTGGTCAGGCATGGCTTAGGGCTTAAAGTGCTGTAATGCTAGCACTTGGGGGCCCGAGGCAGGATTGCATCTGTTCGAGGCCAGCTTGGACTACATAGTGAGTTCAGGACTAGCCTGAACTACAGTGAAGACCTAGCAAGTACAAGACCTTAGGTTCAATTCCAGCACTATATAAACTGCATGATGGCACACACCTGCACTTGAAAGCCTGAGGCAGGAGGATTACCTTGAGTTTGAAGCCAGTCTGGGCTACATAAGGAGGTCTGGACTACAGAGTGAGATCTTGTCTCAAACAAACAAAAACAAAAACAAAAACCAAAAACTTACAAGATCTGGGCCAGGTGGTGCAGGTTTATAATCATAGCACTCTGGGTGGCTGAGGCAGGAGGATCCCAAATTTAAACCCAGCCTGGGCAATTCAGTAACTTACTGAAAGTGTTACAAATTAAAAAACAAACAAACAAACAAACAAAAACCCTAAAAAATTGGAGCTTAGTGGAAATGCTAAAAGGGCTAGGGTACTTATCTGAGTGGTTCAAGTACTTGCCTAGTTAGCCAAAAGACCAGGGTTCAATTGCCCGGCACCACATAAAAATAGACGTGCGTGGTGGCACACGCCTGTAATTCCACCATTCAGGAGCTAAGGCAGGATGACTGCCATGAGTTCGGGACCAGATTGGACTACAGACGGAGACAAAAATCTGGCTTCCAGAAATTCTGGGCGGGTTGTGCTTTTCTAGCTCTTTTTCTGTCTTACAGTCTGGAGTCACAGAGAAAGAGGGAACAAACATGCAGACAAACCTAGGGAGCATTTGGGAGGAGGGGGAGATGGCTAGGCACACCGTGAGTTGGTTTGGGCCACATAACCTAGATTCTAGGCCTTAGAGAACAGAGTGCCTATCCTTCCCTTCCACAGAGTGGCACTAAAAGCTGACCAGAGCCCGGTTAGAAGAATGGTGCCCATTCTCTCGGCGCTACCTTTACTCCTGTCTGCAACTCAGGTCCCTCTTTAACAGGTTAGCACTGGCTCCCACCCAAACCTTATTTTCCAGTCCTTCCAGGTGCTCAACCAACGTCCTCACCGACCTAATCCTAGCACTCCGGCGTCGCCGCGGAGTGCGCGAGTCCGCTGTATCCAGCACACGCCGCAGGAGGGTGCGAGTCGTAGGCTCGCTGTCGGAGTTGTAGCTGTCCGCCATCGTTATAGCCAGTAGCCCTAAACAGTCCAAGCAGCCATGGGCTCCGCGTTCCCGCTGCGACGTTTAAGGCAACTCTCGCGATGCTTCCGCACAGCCCCACGGGAATTGTAGTTCTTGCCCTATCCCTGAACATCAAGTGTGGGATGGTGGCAGCCAAAATTTGGCTCTGGAGGCAGCTTTGCCAAATATAAAAGGCTGACCAAAAGTATATAACTAATCGAAATCTTGGTTTGTCACTTGTAAATTGACCTGACCTGACAATTTTGCTTATGGTACTGGAGAGAGAGAGCCCAATTACTTCACACGGAGCTACATACCGAGCCTGGTTTTTACTTTTTGAGATAGGCTCTCCCTACACCGCTAAATTACCTAGGTTGACTTCCAATTTGCAAGACTCCTGCCGCGCCTCTCAGAGTGTTGGGATGTGCCACGACACTCGGCTTGATAAGAATCAATTTATTTGTGGTACTGAAGATTGAACCCAGCCAGGACTTTTGTACTCAGCTACATCGCCAGCCTTTTTAATGCTTTTTTGTGTATTTTACCAATACTAGTGATTGAACACAGGGCCTTCATTCTGAGCTACATCTCCAGCTCTTTTTTATTGTTTATTTTAGACAGGGTCTCTCTAAATTGCTAAATTGTACACACTGGGTTCAGAAGTCGGTATTTTCCTGCCTCAACCACCCAGAAAGCCCACATTACAGATTCGGCTCCTAACACCTTTTCTGAAGATTAGAGAAATTTGGGGCTAGGAGAAATTTTTTTATTATTCATTGATATTATTATCATCAGTGTGTGTGAGTGTGTGTGTGTATTATGAGGGATCAAACCATCACACTGAGTTACATCCTCACTCGTTTAGTTTTCATTTTATTTATTTATTTATTTTTGAGACAGGGTCTTGTTCTGTAGCCCAGGCTGGTCCTGAACTCTCCGTGGAGCCCAGGCTAGCCTTGAACTCACTGCAATAGTCCAGCTTCCTGAGTGTTGGAATTAGAGGCATGTGCCGCCATATCCAGTTGATGGAGAGCTGGGGAATTAAGTTCAGGACCTTGTGCTTGCTAGGTAAGCACTTCAACTGCTGAGTTATTCCTCTGGCATTCTCCCACCCTTTTTTGAGATAGGGTATCACTCTGTAGTCCAGGCTAGTCCTGAACTCCAGCCTGGCCTCAAACTCACAACATTCCTCCTGCCTCAGCCTCCTGAGTACTGAGATTACAGGCATAAACCACCATACCCAACTAAGGGTCAGTATATTTAAATGCAAGAAGCCAGTGTAAGGATTTACACAGAGGTATGATGTAATCAGATTTTCTTTGGCAGCCATGTAAAGAACAGATTGTAGAAGAACAAGGCATGATCAGTGACAGAGAGATAGACATGTGATGAAATTTTTACCTTTTTCCCAAGAGCAGAGAAAAAGCTGTGTGTTCCAGATATGTTTTTTTCTTTTTGGTACTATGGATCAAACCCAGGGCCTGATGTGCTGTATCACTGAACTATACGTGCAGCTATCCAGATATGATTTGAGTATAGAAGATTAATTGTAGATTAAAAGTTATTCTGGGGGAATAACTCAGCATTTAAAGCACTTGCCTAGCAAGCACAAAGCACTGAGTTTGATTCCCCAGCACCACATAAACTGGGTGTGGTTGCACCAGCCTGTAATCCCAGCACTCCAGAAGCTGAAGCAGGAGACAGGATTGCCTTGAGTTCACAGCCAGGCTCACTGAGATTGCAGCTTTGGCAACATAGTGACTTCAGGACCAACCTAAAGTATAGAGTGAGGCCCTGTCACCCCCCCCAAAAAAAAGAGAGTCATTTTAATCTGTCTTGGTGGTGCAAGCTTATAATCCCAGTACTTGTGAGTCTGAAGCAGTAGAATTGCTATGAGTTCTAGGTTAGTCTGGGTTACATAGTGAGTTCAGGATCAGCTGGAGTGAAAAATGAGAACCTGTCTCAAAAAACAAACATGAAATTTTTTTGGTTCCCTACCCTATCCACTGAGAATGGGCTGAAATGGATTCTATGACAAGTAGTATTAGCACTTCTGAAGTACCAATTGCCTATCTTCCTTACATCCCAAGCAAAGGTCATTTGTTGAAGGCACACTCAAGGAGAGCCACCACCAGGTCTACTGAATTTTCAATCTCTCAGGAGTGACCCTTTCATCCTAGGAAGATGCCCTAATGGACACCATGTAGGATCAATTATCTGTACTTGAATCACGGTGACCACGAAAGCCTGCAAATGAAAGGTTAAGAAGCCACATATCCAGTCTATAGGAAGGAGACTGAAGACCATAGACAATGGTGATAACATTCCCAGGCACTGGGAGAAGAGCCAGCAGAGACTCCTGGGAGACAGAGGAGGAGACAGAGCTGTAGGAGCCAGGTGCTAGACTCAACAGTCATAACTATTTTAATCTCTCTCTCTCTCTCTCCTCTCTCTCTCTCTCTCTCTCTCTTTCTCTATCTCTATCTCGACAGGGTTTTGCTCTGTAGTCGAGGCTGGTCTACACTGTGTAGCCCAGGCTTGCCTAGAACTCACAGCAATTCTGCTGCTTCAGGCTCCCAAGTGCCAGGGTTACAGGCGTGCATGCACCACCAAGCCTGGTTTATGTGGTGCTGAGGAATCAAACTCAGGGCCTGATGCTTGCTAAGCAAGTGTTTTAAGCACTGAGCTATTCCTCCAGCCCTCCATCTTTTATTTTTGATTTTGATACAGTGTCATGGGAAAAGCACAGCTCTCACCTCAAAGAGAGGAATATTTTGTTTATTCTAGAGCCATATATGTGCTACCATGGCCTGGGAATATGAATTCAGGTTTCCTCAGTCCTCAGCAGTCTAGAGTTAGCACTTACATGCAGTATTAATAACTCAAAGCACTTTTTAAAAACATCGATGGAAGCATGAGTTAGGTGGGTCATCTGAAGCAGGGAAACCTCTGATATAGGCCTAAGATGGTATCTGATGACATTCTTAGCTCTGGGGTTGGTGGAAACTGGGTCTGCTGTTACAACTGAAAAGGTTACTTGGTAACACAAGAACGCTGCATCTGAAACAGAGGGGACAAGGCCAGCCTGGGTTCCATAGTGAATTCAGGACCAGCCTGGACTACAGAGAGAGACCCTGTCTCAAAAAAGAAAAGAAAAGAAAAGAAAAGAAAAGAAAAGAAAAGAAACAAGAGACAAAATGACAATGTGACCATAAAGGCGGACTAAATAAACCCAAAATAGTTTTGGCTATGAAACATCAGATTCTTTCCACAAAACTAATCAGTCAGTCAGACTTGCAGGATCCTTGGTACAGGTCTGAGGCTTTTACTGGGATCTCACTTCCACAACAGTATCTCCCTAAGTTTTTAAGTTGCTAAGTCTCAGTCTGGGTTGAGCCTGGGAGTCTCCTTCATCACTTCCCAGAGTGTTAGGATTACAGGGGCCTGGCTATATAAATTTATTAATATTTATTTATTTAGCAGTACTACAGATTGACCCCAGAGCCTTCATTCTTGGCTACATCTCTAGCCCTTTTTATTTATTTATTTTGAGACATGGTCTTGCTCTATAGCCCAGGCTGGCCTCAAACTCACAGCAGTCTTCTTGAATTAGCCTCCTGAGTGCTGGCATTTTAGGTGTGCATCACCATGCCAAGCTTGCCCATTTTTATTTTTGATATTGAGATAGGGTCTTGCTTGCTAAGTGGCTAGCCTGCTCATGCTGGGCTTCAATTTGTGGTTCTCCTGTACAGCCCGCAGAGTGCTAGGTTCATAGGCCTACACTACCCAACCCAGTATAAAAATTTAAAAATGTGGGCTGGAGGAATGGCTTAGCGATTAAAGCACTTGCTAAGCAAGTGCTAAGTAGTTAGTTCAATTCCCCAGCACTACATAAGCCCATAAACAGGGCATGGTGGCACACACCTGTAATCCCAGCACTCGGGAGGCTGAGACAGGAGGATTTCTGTGGGCCCAAGGCCAGCCTGGGCTCCCCAGTGAGTTTAGGACCAGCCTGGGTTACAGAGCGAGACCCTGTCTCAAAAAAAAACATTTAAAAATGTAAAAATGTGTGTATTAATGCTCATAACATTGTATAAATAATTTGCTGGCATAAACACACTTTTTTTGAAACAGGGCATGGTTTCACTAAGTAAAATTGCCTTGGCAGGGCTTGAATTTGAGATCTTTTGTCCTAACCCTCCCCAGATGCTGGCATTACAAGCATGAGCCATCAAGCTTGTTGAGCTTTAAAACACTGTCTGCCAAAGAAGCCCATGCAGAGGGAGAGGTATCTTGTTATAATGCAAATATTTTTGTGTAACACCTTCAATGGTTTCCAGTCGCCTGCAGAATAAAATTCCAAACCTCCTAACAGGAAGCAGCCTAGTAATTTTTCATCAATTTGGCCACCCTGTTCGCTCCCTCGCTTCACCTGACTTTGAAAAGTGAGCCTAGCTCTTTCTGTTTCCAGAAGGAGAGGGCAAGAACTGGCTCAACTGGGAATGAAGATTTTCATCGTTTTATCTTCCTGGGCCCCACCCCTCATTTTTCCCTCTACTCTGTTCATTCCTACGTAGTGTTTATTTACTTATTTATTGAGACAGGGTATCCCTCTATAGTTCAGGCTGGTCCTGAACTATGTAACCCAGGTTGGTTTCTGACACAAAGCAGTCCTCCTGCCTTGGCCTCCTGAGTGCTGGGATGACAAGTTTACAGGTATGAGATATCATACCCGGCATTCTGTGGTTTTGGGGAATTGAACTCAGGGCCTTGCTCTTGCTAGGCAATAAACGCTAAACTATGCCTTCAGCCCCTTTGTATCATTTGTAGCGTATAAATTCATTTGCGTGCATTCCCATCTGTGGTCCAGATTCCAGGGGACGGGTGCCAGGTCAGGCTTGCTGAAATTCCCTTCAGTGATTTAATTTAGGTCAGTAAGTGAGTGGAAGCAGTTATTAGCTGAGTTGGGAGAATCCTCAATTCAGAGAAAGTGACACCTTAAGTCCTTCGGGACAGGGAGTCCTCCCGCCTCCCCTCCCTCCTGCCCCCCACAAAATACAGTCCTTCAACAGGCGTTTGGAATTGTGGTACCACCTCTGGATTGGAGTACAATCTCGCCAAAATCCGGCTCGGCAGTAACTCGATCTCCCCCTTAGACGGCGCTCCAAACCACAGCCACCGAGTTCGCGCGAGGTATCACGGAACTTGTAGTCTCCATGGGCACAGAACCCAAGCGCTTGCGCACTGATGGGGCGCGCGCTGCCTCCCATCCCCGTATCAGGATTCCGGGTCTTTGCGAGGAGCACTCCAAGCGACAACATTCCAACCGAATACACTTTCTTCCACCGAGGGCCAGAGGGGTCGCAAAAATGAATCTGCTCTACTAGGAATGTCGTGACCCCCTGGAAAGAGGACGGAAAAAACACACCCCGGCCCCGGAAGTGAGCTGCTTCTGGCGCGGTGCATTGTGGGGGGCGTAGTCCTCCTTCCCAGGCGGTCCTTCGCGGCGTCCCCCGGGCCGACTCCGGAGCGCAGGCAGGCAGCCGGTCGGGCGTCGCGGTGCTGTACGGCGGGAAGCGTATTCTGGGCTCGAGGCGCCGGGTCGGGCCGGTGGCTCCGGGCTGCAATAGTGGGAGCTTGCCCAAGACCTCGCGAGACGCCGCCCGTCGAGGGGCTGGCGGCAGCGGACCGACCGGGCCGTCGAAGCGCGCAGGAGGCCGGTGGGCCGCTCCGGGCCGCGCGGCGCAACCATGCCAGGCTTTACGTGCTGCGTACCGGGCTGCTACAACAACTCGCACCGGGACAAGGCGCTGCATTTCTATACATTTCCCAAGGACGCTGAGCTGCGGCGCCTCTGGCTCAAGAACGTGTCCCGTGCCGGCGTCAGTGGGTGCTTTTCCACTTTCCAGCCCACCACTGGCCATCGTCTCTGCAGCGTTCACTTCCAGGGCGGCCGCAAGACCTACACGGTGCGTGTTCCTACTATCTTTCCGCTGCGCGGCGTCAATGAGCGCAAAGTAGCGCGCAGGCCCGCGGGGGCCGCGGCTGCCCGGCGCAGGCAGCAACAGCAGCAGCAGCAGCAACAACAACAGCAGCAGCAACAGCAGCAGCAGCAGCAGCAGCCGTCGCCTGCCGCCTCCACCGCTCAGACCTCTCAGCTGCAGCCGAACCTGGTGTCTGCCTCCGCGGCCGTGCTTCTTACCCTTCAGGCCGCTGTAGACAGCAGTCAAGCGCCGGGATCCGTGCAGCCGGCGCCCAGTGTTCCCACGGGAGAAGATGTGAAGCCAATTGACCTTACGGTGCAGGTGGAATTCGCAGCCGCAGAGGGCGCAGCCGCCGCCGCCGCGTCCGAGCTAGAAGCTGCCACCGCGGGGCTGGAGGCCTCGGAGTGCCAAATGGGCCCCCAGTTGGTGGTGGTAGGTGAGGAGGGCTTCCCTGATACTGGTTCTGACCACTCGTACTCGTTGTCGTCAGGCACCACGGAGGAGGAGCTCCTGCGCAAGCTGAATGAGCAGCGGGACATCCTGGCTCTGATGGAAGTGAAGATGAAAGAGATGAAAGGTAGCATCCGCCATCTGCGTCTCACTGAGGCCAAGCTGCGTGAAGAGCTTCGTGAGAAAGATCGCCTGCTTGCTATGGCTGTCATCCGTAAGAAGCATGGAATGTGAATGGGTCCCTCTGTGGACTGCAGAACTCCTGGACCCCACAGAGCCCCAGGAATCCTCAGAGCGATGTTGACTTCTCTATACTCTGGCTGACAGTACTGAGGCTTAGGGCAGCTGAACTTTTGCTGGTGATCTGGCACTCTCACTTGTTTCCTCTTGAAATAGATTTTGGGGGCCCCAGATTGCCCTGGTGACTCCAGCAATTACGATTTTTGTCTACCCTTCCTCCCTGGTTTATGTTGCAGATTCTGATTAAGCAGAGGCTTCAGAACTACTGCACCCTGGGGCATGCAGGTGGGATGCCTAGGGACAGCCAGTTTAGGAAAACCACACCTTAAGGTTAGCCAGCAATCAGAGATTGTTCTTTTAAGTGTAGTGATAAGAGATCCAAGTAACATCAGGTCCCCTACTTTTCATGGATACCTTTTTCACGCGCGCGCAGCCTGTGATTCTGATGGGGACTATATGATCTATGCCTCTGCCTCCTAGGCCTTCCTTCTCAGGAGGCCATTTATGAGGGAGTCTGGGTGACCTGCTGATGGAGATCCAGCTTGCCAGGGACTTAGGTTTATCCTGTTATGTTTGCTACTGGTTACAAATTCTATTTTCTGTACAATTAGACTAAAGTTTTCACTGTGTTTGTTTGGCAAAACAAATTAAAAAGTAAGGTTTTTATTTGGGTTTCGCCCTTTTATTTTTATAAAACTTAGCCAAGTATGTTAGAATATGGGAAAATAGGCCATGGCCTATTGAAGACTGGGCTAACCTTGAGAGTAGAGAAGTTTCAAAGACCAGGTATCTATAAAATGGCCCTAAGCACCAGGACCTTGACTTCATAAGGTCCTCATAAGAGTTCCCAGCCCATTTCATCCCAGAGAGTTTGGAAATTGCACGTAATGATCCTAGTTTGTACAGGGGATTTTCCTTTTTTTGGGGGGGGGCACTGGGATTAAACCTGTGGCCTTTGTATTGATCTACCTGATCTATATTCTCACTCGTCCCCCTGTTTTTGTGGTATGGGGATTGAACCCAGAGCCTTCACATTGAGCTGCATCCCTAGCTTATTTTTATTTTTGATTTTGAGATAGCTGGTCTTGCTAAGTTGCTCAGGTTAGTTTTGAACTTGTCACCCTTTTGCTTCAGCCTCCCAAAGTGTTAGGATTACAGGCCTGTGCCATTTTGCCTGGATCCAGCCCTTTTTTATTGTGAGATAGGGTGTCACTAAGTTGCCTGGGCTATAGAATGAGACCCTGTCTCAAAAAAAGTTGCTCATGCTAGCCTTGAGTTTGTGATCTTCCTGCCTCCCCAGAGTACTGGGATTACAAACATGTGCCACCATACCTAGCTTCTCTGTTCTTTCAAAAACAGATGCAATTGAGAACTAAATTTAGGGTTTTTTTTACCTTGGAGAATTTTAAATTTCCTTTTGAATTCTCAGCTGGAATGAAGTTTGCTCACTATTTCATCCCCTAAGCATAGCACAGTATCTGGTACATGTGCTTGTACTTATTAATAAACTTGTTTATGCAGGTCTGTAATTTTAGCACCGTGGGAGGCTGAGGCAGGAGAGCCCAAGTTCAAAAGCCCAGCCTGAGCAACTTAGTGACTTAAGAGCCTGTCTCAAAAATAAAAATTGGCTGGTGATAAAAGCGTGAAGGTCCTAGGCTTTTTTTTTTTTTTCTTTTCTTTTTTGGAGACAGAGTATCGCTGTATAGCCCAGGCTGGTCCTGAATTCACTGTGGAACCCAGGTTGGCCTTGGACTCAGAGCACTCCTCCTGTCTCAGCCTCCTGAGTGCTGGGATTACAGGCGTGTGCCACCATGCTCATCTTATGTGGTGTTGGGGAATCAACTCTGATACTTGGCACTTGCTTAAGTGATTGCTAAGCAAGTGCTTTTAACTGCTGAGCCATTCCTCCATCCCCTGAATGTCCTAGGCTTGATCCCTACTACCACCAAAAAACAAAACAAAATACTAGTGGAGACCTTAGCTAGGTAGCTGGAATCAGCCATAGCTTACTTGGGCATAGGACCTTTTTTTTTTTTTTTTTTTTTTTTTTTTGGTGGTACTAGCAATTGAACCCAGGGTCTTCACAATGAGCTACATCCCTATTCCATTCTTTATTTTCGATTTTGAGACAGGATATTGTTAAGTTGCCTATGCTGGGCTTGAATTTGTGATCCTCCTGCTTCAGCTTCCCAGAACACTGGGATTATAGGTCTGTGTCACTGGACTGGCAAAGTACTCTTGTTCTTTGTACACATCTGGATACACAGAGGGCATCGGGGAGTTGGGATTTGGACCCTTTGATTCTTAGTTTTTACTACCTCTTTGACTATTTGGGGTGGGGGGAACATTTTATTTGTTCTACATAGACCAAAGCCATCTTGGGAGAGGTGAATGCCTTTAAAGCTATACCTATTTGTTGCAGGTGTTGGGACAAAAATGGACTCTTGAAATGAAATAAGACTAAGACTTTCTTGTTACAGACAAAGCCACCTGGAACTTCCTGGGGATTTACCATATATATATATATATATATATATATATATATATATATACATACATACATACATACAGGCTCGCTCTCTGTAGTCCAGGCTGGCTCTGAGCTAAGCTATGTAGCCCAGGCTGTCGTTGAACTTACAGCAATCCTCAGCCTCCCAAATTTTGGGATTACAGGTGTGTGCCACTGTGACCAGTTTATGTGTTGCTGGGGGATTAAACCAGGAGTCTTTCCCTTACTAGGCAAGTGCTTTAACTCCTGAGCTACACCCCCCACCCCTGCCTTTTGACTTCAAACTGAAGTATCCCAAAAAATTAGTTCCTGCTTCTCTTCTGGTCCTTTGGCTGAGTTGGGGAACAAGTTTGGTATGGAAGGAGACTTGCAGTATACATTGTTATATTGATGAAGGTTAAGGGGAGGCAATAGGGCTTTGCCTGCCTAGAAGTAGCTGACTGGAAATCGGGTGGTAGAAGTACAGTAGTGTACTTTGAGGCCAGTTGGACCCTTGTTAGGTCAGTCTCACTTGTTCCTGCTCTCTTTTCTGGACGGAGCTCTTCCAGGGCCTGACTGTGCTCCTCAGTAGATCTTTGAGCTCCTACTAATTGAAAGCGTAGCTGATGTTTGAGCTGTGACCCTCTCAAACCTCTCAACAGCACTCTCTGGACCCTCCCTTGTGTCTGGAATTTAATATGCATACAACTGGTGTGGTGATCTGGATTGAGGGGGAGCAATTCAAAGAGCAAGAGAGGCTCTAGTTGCAGATGCACCACTAGCATGACAAGGCAGAGTTCTTAGTAGTGGAGTAATAAAGGAGGCACCTAGTCAGGCAATCTGGACAGACCTGGGATTTAATCAAAAAGAAGCTCAGCTAGTCATCCCCAGGAGGCAGGATGAGGATGGGTAAAGGTGCAAAACTCTTCTGGAAAACTTAGAGTAGTAGAGATCTGTGGTCAGGAGGAAAGGCCTGCAGTAGCCTTGGAGCCATTTCCCTTTCCCTGCGTTAGCTGTAGATCCCTTTCTTCAGCACAGGCGTGACCTAGAGAGAGGCCTTTAATAAACGTGCTACCTAGGAATATATATCAGTGGTTAAGATGCTTTGTCTAGCTTTCTCAGGGGCCTGGGTTGTAATTCCCAGCACCAGATTAACTGGTTATGGTTAGCTGGTTATGGTGCTGTACACCTGCAGTCCCAGAACTCTGGAGGCCAAAGCAGGAGTGCTGTGAGTTGGAGGCCAGTTTGGGCTACATATTTAGCTAAGGACTTAAGCCCTGTCTGAAAAATAAAAACAAGGCTTTGAAAACAAAGGACAATGGGTAGGAAGATGATTTACAATTTGGTCACTTAAATAGGGAAACTAGGTGAGCTCAAAGATTTAATTAAAAACTCAGCCACTCTGTCAGCTAGAGAGAATAACAACAAAAACCTTAAGAGAATGTTTTGAAGACCCTTCTATAAATGGGAACAAAATCTGACCAGCCAAGCTCCTCTTAGAGAGGGACAGTTGATGTTTCCGGCTTAAGAAAAGCCTAGTCGCTCAAAACCAGTACAGGACCCGCCAGGCCTCCAGTCAGGAGCTAACCAATGGTTTGGACAGCAGAAGCCGAAGGTTCCACCCCGGCTAGCATAGGCCACACGCCCGCCTCAACTCAAAGAGCAGAAAACCAGCCAAATGCACAGATAGGAGGGGTTTCGCGAGCGGAAACAGCCAAGGGGCCCAGGGAGGGGCGGCTGGTTCAGCTCTGGGCTACGCTGGACTCCTACGGAGGCGGGGCTAGCCTCCCTTGGCCGCACAGCCTGGGTGGGGCAGGGCCAATTGGGACCGAGCGACAACAGAGCCCTGATCCTAGCCTGGCGCCAACCTTGGTGTTCCAGAGGCTTCCGCTAGACCACAATTCACAGGGCTCGGCCCAGGCCGCCTCCCCCCGCTTGGTTTAGCCTCTCCTCCCGCTCTGCAGGGCGTGTCTGGGCCTCTACGCGGAGCAGATCGGGAACTGTAGTTTTCTCACGGCGCACTAAAGCCAGAAAGGAAGCCAGGGCGACTGCATTTCCCAGAGTGCAAGGGGGTGGGCGAAGGAAGGCAGGGGGGAAGGGACAGTCGGTCTCAGACCGCGCTGGGTTGCCGCCGACGCTGCCGCCATCGTGCCAGCCCCTCGGGTGAGTGTTGGGATTGTCGCGCCGGGGCGGCCGCTGGGCCGTAGAAGCCGCGCTCTAGGCTGCTTGGAGCTTCTACTGCGAGGACCCAGGAGGCTCCTCCCTCCCCCGCCCCACCGGCGGCCCAAAGCCGCGCGGGGCCCCGGCCATGTGTCGCGCGCGGCTCCGCCTCCCGCCGGCCCTGTGAGGCGCGGCCGTAGGGAACTTTTAAGAGCCAGACCGACGCCTATCCGGACCCTGTTTTACTGTGGCTGGTACGTCAGCCTCCGCTGTGGCCAGACCTTTTTCTAAGGTCGGGACCATCCGGAGGGGGCTTTCGGTGCCCCGCCCCGTCTGGCCTGCTCAGATCCCTTCAGTTCTTCAGGCTGGCTAGAGAGCCGATCCCAGCTCCACGGCCCCGCCATTCGCATGCGAAGAATCGGGTATGGGCAGCGCCAACTGGCTTGCTCCGAAGCCAGCATGGGTAAGGGTGCTGCTGCCTCCCTGCCGCAGCTGGGGCTTGGGATCCTTACCTGGTTCCCAACCGGAGCCCACGTAGGGTGTTGGTTAACGCTGTCCTGCTTGACTGCCTACAGGAGTTGCACGAGACCTACCGCCGCGTTTGGAATTCATGCTAGTATCTCCTTCCTGCAAGACAGGGTCGGGGAATCTCGCCGGGAGGGGATTCCACTTGGGACTTACCTCTGGTAATCTCTGGAGATCTGAATTTGATGTGGTGAGGAAGTCCTTGGCTGGTAGGCCTGACCTCCGCCTTTCTCAATGTCCAGGCCTCAGATATGGGTGGGTTGGCTGGCTGTTGTAGCGGAGCCAGGAAATCAAAAAGGTGAGGCTTGATATGTGTGCTTTCTAGGTTTTGTTAGCTCAGTCCTGACATCAGAATCTCCCAGAGTCTGTAGAATTGCTTTGTAGGAGAGAATGACTTCTTAAGAATGGCATGATAAGGTGGTGATAAGGTGGTGACAGGATAAGTAGACCACAGGCTTAAGGTCTTCAAGCCCAGTGCCATACAAGAGGGACCTTGGAGGTGGGGCACGTTTGGTCTTTTAGGGTCAGATTTAGACTTTGTGTGGCCTGGGCAGAAATTGAGGATTACGGCCTGCATTTATCTTTTCCTAATAGGTGCACCTGCATTTGAGCAGACAGATTGTTGGGTAGGCTTTGAGAAATTGACCTTAATAATGACACCGGAAGGACTGAAGGAATGGTTCAGTGCTTTAAAGCGCTTGCCTAACAAGCTCTAAGACAAGCACTAAGTACCTGAGTTTGATACCCCAGCACTACATAATCTGGGCATGGTGGTGCCCGCTTGTAATCCCAGCACTGGGGAGGGTGAGACAGGAGGATTGTTGTTAGTCCAAGGTCAGCCTGGGCTACGGAGCAAGACCCTGTTTCAAAAGAAAGTGACACCGGAGACCACATTGAGTTTTAGGAGAAGGGTTATATCTGGCCTTAGAGTTACTATCATGAAGACTCTGAAAAATTTTTTCTTTCTTTCTTTCTTTCTTTCTTTCTTTCTTTCTTTCTTTCTTTCTTTCTTTCTTTTAGACAGGGTTTTGCTCTGTAGCCTAGGCTGGTCCTGAACTCACTGTGTGAAGCCCAGTCTCGTCTTGGACTCTTGGCAGTCCTCCTGCCTCAGATTCCTGAGTGCTGGGATTACAGACATGCGCCACCATGCCTGGCTTTGTGTGATGCTGGGGAACTAAACTCAGGGCCTTGCACTTCACAAGGCAATCACTTTAACCACTGTGCTATTCCTCTGGCCTTGAAAGGAGGTTTTGAACTGGTCTAGGTGGGAGAATGAGGCAGGAGAATCTCAAGTTCAGGCCAAACTGGATGACTTAGTGAGACCCTGTTTCTAAATTAAAAATGAAAAGCTGGGCAAGGATGGCAGGTTCAAGTTCAGCCTGGACAGTAGAGTATTTTAGTGAGACCTGTTTCAAATAGTAAAAAGGGGCTGGGGATGTAATATAACTCAGAGCAGAAGACCCATGTTAAATCCCTAGTACCATAAAAAGTAAAAAATGAGCTGAACATATAGTTCAGTGTGGTAGACCTGGACTCTAGCCTCAGTACCTCCAAAAAAAAAAAAAGGCATTTTTGTTTGAGTGGTGTTAAATTAAGACATCAGTCCATAGAAGACCCAGGGACTTGGCAAGATTGCACATCAGGCCCTGACTCCTTAGACTCGCTGTAGCTTTTGAGCCAAGACTCATAAGGACTGAAGAAGCAGTTCATTTTCTTAGAAGGGGTGAGTTGACTCATGTTGCAGAAAGAATTGACTCTTTTATCCCACTTGAAGATTTCTGCAATTTTTTTCAAGTCTTTTTTGTTTTGTTTTTGGTGGTGGTTCTAGGGATAAGCAGTAACACTAACCTACAGTCACACTAACCTACAGTCACACCCATTATTTATTTAGAGACAGAGTCTAGCTTTGTGGTCTAGGCTGGTCCTGAACTCACTGTGGAACCCAGGCTAGCCTTGGACTCATGGCAGTCTTCCTGTCTCAGCCTTCCAGAGTGCTAGAATTACAGGTGTGTGTTACTAGACCCAGCTTATATGGTACTGGGGAATTGAACCCAGGGCTTTGCGCTTGCTAGGCAGGTGCTCTAACTGTTGAGCGTTTTCTCCAATTCTCATTGTGTTCTTGACTTGGAAGTTTTTCTGCAGTTGCGTTGTGCTCTACCTGGTTATTCCTCCCTTGTTTGGAAGAACAGGTGAAGGATACTGTTCAAATATCACCAGGACTTGCCCTTGCCTTGACTGAACTCTTTTGGTCTGTATCTTGGCCAGTGAGTACATAGAAGTCAGATTTATTGAACACTGTCAGGAAAGACCTATTTTCCAGTGGAGTTGGGTAATGAGGAGTAACTACCCAGAAAACATGTAGAGGATCAGTGAACTTTAATCTCTTAGAGCTAGAAACAGTTATTTCAAGATCCTTTCTAGATTATATGATACTTTCTAAAACACAGATTTAAGTTTATGGCTAGGGATTACTTTGCATTCTGCAGGTCCTGGATAGTCTGATCAGAGGACTTGTTTTTTGTTGTTGTTTTTCTTTTTGGAGTGCTGGGCATCCTAGTAAGGGTCTCTTGAGTAGTAGGCATGGACTCTCCTATTTAGCTATACCTCAGCCCTTCAGAGTCAAAGGGATATTTTTCTTTCTGTAAGGTGTTCAAGAAGTGTGGAGGAATTAAGTTCCCATTATCTTATTCTAATCCTGATTTTCTTTTAGCTTCTTTGTCTGAAATTAGCCATTGCTAAGCATCCTGACCCTGAGAGGTCCTTGACCTTCCTGGAACTTAGCATGCCATCCAGATTCTTCTCTGCTTTCAATGAGTCCTCAGAATTTCTGACCTTCTCCTGGCCTCCTTTCAGTTGTAGGGATGCTACTCTCTTTCCTACCTACATTGAACACTCATTTTCTAGCTAAATTCTTGACTTTTTAAGTGGGTCAATGAGACATTGTGCAGCTCTGTTACTTGGTCGCCATCTTCACTATCCAGATTCTTTTCCCATGAGAGAACCTTGAGAGAGGCTGGAGGAATGGCTCAGAGGTTAAAGCACTTGCCTACCAAAAGCGCACAACCCTGAGTTGATTCTCCAGCACCACATAAGCTGGGCATTGTGGCGCGGGCCTGTAATCCAAGCACTCAGGAAGCCAAGGCAGGAGGATTGCCATGAGTCCAAGGCCAGCCTGGGCTCCATAGTGAGTTCAGGACCAGTTTGGGCTATGGAGCAAGACCCTGCCTCAGAAACAACAACAACAAAAAACCCCTAAGGTTTTTCAGGGTCTGTCTATATTTTCTCTTCATGTAGGGCTGACTTGGGAAGTGAGACCTGAAAAGTGGCACTTTTTAGGATGTGGCTGTACAGACAAGGGGCATGTGTTTATTTAACACAAAATTTAGTTCTCAGGGCTTTGTGCAGTGGCAAATGCCTGTAATCCCGCCTACATAGGAGGCTGAGGCTAGAGAATTGAAAGTTCAGGGTCAACCTGGTGTACATAACAAGAGCACATCTCAGAAGGAAAAATTGGTCCATTAGTTACTAGGATCCCATTTCTTTTTTCTTTCTTTCTTTCTTTTTTTTTTTGAGACAAGGACTCACTCTATAGCCCAAACTGGCTTTGAACTCACTATGTAGCAGTCTTCCTGCCTCAGCCTCCTGAATGCTGGGATTGCAGACATAATGCCACCACACCCAGTTTATGTGATGCTGGGGGTTTGAACTCAGGGCTTTGAGCTTTCTAGACAAGTGCTTTAACCACTGTGCCATTCCTCCAGCCCTTTTTTGAGACAGAGTCTCACTTTGTAGTCCAGGCTGGACCTGAACTCAGTGTGTATCCCAGGCTGGCCTCAAATTCATGACAGTTCTGCTGCCTTACCCACCCTGGTGCTAGCATTATACCCAGTTTAGAAACCGTTAAGAGTCATAGTGTAGCAGGACTTTGAATTCACAGAAAAAAGTGTTAGAGGTGAACCTAGAGAGATAGGCAGAACCATATTATCATAGATTTCGGAATGTCAACTGCTAAAGTGTCTAGATTTTTTTCTTTCTTTTCCTTTTTGAAATGATGTCCAAGCTGATCCTCAACTCACTATGTAGCTCAGACCAGGCTTGAACATAAAACAATCTTCCTGCCTCAGCCTCCGAAGTGCTGAGATTTCAGATGTGAGCCACCACGCCTAGCTTATATGGTACTGGAAAATCAAACCTGGGGCCTTGCACTTGTTAGGCAAGTGCTTTAACTACTGAGCTACAGCTCTAGCACCCCATTTCTTTCTTTTCTTTTCTTTGATTTGCTTTTTAATTTTTTTTTTTTTTTTGGCAATACTAAACATCTGACTCAGGACCTCTATACTGAGCTATATACCCAGCCGATGTACTTTTGAATTTGAAATAGAGTTTTACTAAGTTGCCCAGGCTGGGCCCAAACTTGCAGTCTTCCTGCCTTAGCCTTCCAGAATGCTGAGAGAACAGGCCTGTACCACCATGCCTGGCCTCTGTTTCTGTCTGAGTCGTGCCTTTCATTCTTCTGTTGTTTTTGCAGTTTGTAGGTTGGGATGGGATGAGTGATTTAATAGTAGAGAATTATTAAATTTTAGAACTAGAAGATATCTTCTATTAAAAGTTTTGGGGTTTTATCACTGAGACATTATGTTTTTGTTCTCTTGTTTTGAGGCAGGGTCTCACTCTGTAGCCCAGGCTGGTCCTAAACTCACTATAGAGCCCAGGCTGGCCTTGGACTCATGGTAATCCTCCTGTCTCAGCCTCCCGTGTGCCACCACACCTGGCTTATGTGGTGCTGGGGTATCAAACTGAGGTACTTAATGCTTGCTAGGCAAGCACTTTAACTGCTGAGCCATTTCTCCAGCCCCCTGAAGCTTATTTTGTTATAAATTACTTTTTCCACCTATCTCACCCAAGATCACTTTTTTTATTTATTGGTGGTGATGGCAGGGATTGAGCTCAGGGCATTTACACTGAGCTACATCCCCAGCCCATTTTTAATTTCTGATTTTGAGGTAAAGTATCATTAAGTTGCTAAATTGCCCAGGTCAGGCTTGAATTCATGACCCTTCTGCCTTAGCTTCCCAGAGTACTGAAATTACAAGCCTGTGTAATTGCGTCCCGTTCCAGCAACAGTTCACTGGCCCTCTCTATGTCTGATTCTGTGCTCAAACTATAGGGAAAAACATTATCTACCCAGCTCTAATCCTAGGAAAAGGAAGTCTCTGTCAGAAGTAACAGAGTAGTATTGGTACTGTGTGCTAAAGGCTTAGTTGAAGGAACCTGCTGAGGCTCTTTTAATCCTGTGCCAAGGAGATTTAAATGATTAGCACTGAAGAGGAAAGATTTTTAGTGATTTTTCCCTTCTTCTCCATTCTCAGGTAGAAACCACAGAGGGAGGTATACTTTTTTTTTTTCCCTTGAAGTAGGGTGCCATGTGGTAGTCCAAGCTGGTCTTGAACTTACTGTGTAGCCCAAGCTGGCCTTGAACTCAAGGTAATCATCCTGCCTCAGCCTCCTGAGTGCTGGGATTATGGTCATGTACTATCATGTCTGGTTTATGTGGTGCTGGGGAATCAACCCAGGGCCTTGCAGTTGATAGTCATGCACTCTGCTGAGCTATGCCCCCTGCCCTATGGTTGTGGATAACAGACCTTAAAAGGTCTGAAGTTTATGTGAGGTAGGTGATCACCATTCCAAATATTTGTGGCAAAACTGGTCATGATGATCTAAGCCTGTAATCACAGCTACCTGAGAGAAGCAGCAGAATCTCAAGTGTAGGCCAGCCTGGGAAACCTAACAGGACTGTTCAAAATAAAAAATAAGGGGGCTGTAGGAATAGCACAGTGGTTAAAGTGCTTGCCTAGCAAGCATAAGGCCTTGAATTTGATCTACAGCACCACATAAACTGGTCATGATGGCACATGCTTGTAATCCCAGCACTCAGAAGGCTGAGGCAGGGGGATTGACATGAGTCCAAGGCCAGCCTAGGCTCCATAGTGAGTTCAGGACTAGCCTGAACTACAGTGAGCACCTGTAATCCTGAAACTCAGGAGACTGAGGCAGGAGGATTGCAGTGTAGTCTGGGCCACTTAGTGAGTTCAGGATCAGCCTGGGCTACAAAGTGAGACGCTGTCTCAAATAAACGTAAATAAAGTAAAAAGGGCCAGTGTTATTGCTCAGTGGAGGTAGAGAGTACTTGCCTAGCATGCCTGAGCCTCTGGGCTCAATTTCCAGTACCATCAGAGAAAGAGAGAAAGAGAAAGAGATTGAATGATTGATTGATTGAAATGGTTATGGCTGTTGAGTCTTGTACCTGGCTCCTACAGCTTATTCCTCCTCTGCCTCCCCAGGAGTCTGTGCTGGCTCTTTTCCCAGTGCCTGGGAATGTTACCACCTTGTCTGTGGCCTTCAGTCCCCTTCCTATAGCCTGGGCATGTGGCTTCTGAATCTATCTTTTCTTCCTTCCTTCCTTTTGAGACAAGGTCTCATTCTGTAGCTCAGGCTGGTCCTGTACTCAACTTTTTAAGTGACTCTGGGAGGAGACATTGTCCAGCTCTGGTGCTCAGCCACCATCTTGACTGGAAGTCCCTGAAATCTCTATGTAGCCTGGGATGGCCTTGGACTCAACGGCAATCTTCCTACCTCTGCCTCCTGAGTGCTGGGATTACAGGCATGTGGGACCATGCCCAGCTTATGTGGTGCTGGAGAATCAAACTCAGGGCCTTGCATTTGCAAGGCAAGCACTTTTAACTGCTGTGCCGTTCCTCTAGCCCCAGCGAGACTCTCTCTCTCAAAAAATGCTAATGCTACTTGTTTTAGCATCCATTTCAGCCCATTCTCCCTGAGAGCTCCAAGACGGGAGAAAATCCAAAAAACATTTTTTTCTTTTTTTTTTTGGTGACAGGTTCTCACTGTACAATCCAGACTGGTCCTGAGTTCACTGTAGCCCAGGCTGACACAGTAATCCTATTGCCTTAGCCTCCCTGGTTCTGAGATTATAGGCCAGGTGGCCACGCCTGGCTTTTTCCAAAAAGTTTTTTGTAAGGCCTGGGGAGTAGCTCAGTGGCTAGTAGGGTGCTAGTAGTGGCATGCCTGTCGCCCTGGGTTCAAGCCCTACTACTACAATATACAATAAAAATTAAGCCAGGCATGGCAGCAAGTGTTTGCAATCCTAGCACTCTGGGAGGTTGAAGCAGAAGGATCAAAAGTTCCAGCGTAGCTTGTACAGTGTAGTGTGGCCCTGTTTTGGAAAAAGGAAACAAACAAAAAAGAGGCTGAGATTGTTGATAAGTGCAAAGACCTTGGTTCAATCCCAGATACTGCAAAAATTGTGATACCAGGGATTAAGTTCGGAGCCTTTACACTAAACTACAGAGAGATAGGGAGAAAGAGAGAGAGAGAGTGTGTGTGTTTGAGACAGGATCTTGCTCTGTAGTCTGAGGTGGTCCTGAACTCACTATGTAGCTCAGGCTAGCCTGAAATTTAGCACTGTCGTCTTGCCTCAGCCTCCCTAGTGCTGGGATTACAGGAGTGTGCCACTACACTTGGTTTATATGGTGCTAGGGAATTGAGCTCAGGGCCTTGTGCTTTCTAGGCCAGCACTCTGTCTAAATGCTGTGCTATTCCTCCAGTCTACTCCATCCCCCATTTAAAATATTTTAGTTAATTATAATTATGTTTTGTGATACTGGGGATTGAGCCCAGTTCCTTTATACATAGCTATATATCCCATTTTAGTATTGCCATTTTTAGTTTTGCTTTTGAGACAGGGTTTCACTGAGTTGCTCAGACTGGATTTGACGTTGGGATCCTCCGGCCTCAGCCTCCCAGAATGCTGAGATTACCAGACCTGGCTCATTATTTTTGATTTTGAAATGAGATCTTGATCGCTGGGCTCGAGCTTGGCATCCCCATACCTCAGACTTCCAGAGTGCTAGGATTACAGATGTACATCACCACACCTGTGAAGTGGTACGCCCTGAAACCCTGCTACTTGGGGAGGCTGAAGCAGTAGGATTGAGTTCAATCCCCAGCCTGCACAATGTAGTAACTTGACAAAACTCTGTCTCTACATAAATGAGCTAGAGATGTAGCTCAGTGTGAAGACACTGAGTTCAATCCTGCATACCCCACCCCTCCAGAAGATTAAGATTGATAGTTGGGTAGAGCTGAGCTGAGCACCATGGTCATGCTTATGATCCCAGTATGTGGGAGACTGAAGTAGAAGGTTTGCATGTTCAGTTCCCTCCTTGGCAACTTGGTGAGACCTTATTTCAAAAAGGGTCTGGGGATGTAGCTCAGTGATACATGGTAGTGGATTTGTTTACCAGTGCTGCCAGGAAGAAAGTTGGATAAAGTTTCTTTGGGCAAATAATGAGCTGAACCTTGTGCTGGGGTGCTAGTTTTTTTAGGCGGACTATATGATATTTGTGTTTTGGAGCTCTTGCCTCCCAAAGTGCTAGGTTTACAGACCTACACCACTGGGCCAGGTTGGTGCTCAGTTTGAGTTAACTACCCCTTTACTCACTTGGGCATTCTGTGATTCTCTTACTTCACCCTTGTGTGGGAGGAATTCTTGAATTTTTCCTGAGGGAGGCGGTAGTATGCAGGTTATCCCTGGAGTGGCTTCCACTCCGGGCCATGTTCCTTCTCCATCTCACAGGGCATATATTCTGGGCAGAAAACTTTGCTTAGGTCTGGCTGTCACTAGGAAAAATGTCTTTAGTAGCAGGAAAGGAGGACATAGGACCAGGATACTGGGCTTACTCATAGGGCAAAGGACTAATGGATGAGAACTTCTTTTACCATCTTGAGTCTTTTTAAGCTAGGGTCTCAGCTCTATAGCACAGGCTGGCCTTGGACTCACTGCCTAAGCCTCGAGTGCTGCAATTAGAGCCTACACCACCATGCCTAGCTTTATGTGGTGCTGGAGAGTGAACTCGGGGCCTTTGCAGATGCTTTAGCTTTAGCCGCTGTGCCATTCCTCCAACCCCCCTCCTGAGTCTTAATCCTTTTTATTGTTGTTACCTGCTGTGTGGCAACTCTGTAAATTCCCGGGATGGAGACAGTGCTACTGTAGAGATAAGAGTCTTTTCCTGCCATGAAGGATGTGTTGGATGCTTGGGAGTTGTTTGCATCAGAATCCTCAGTAAACTGAGAAGAAAGAGGGCAATGGTATTTTGAAAAAAGATTTTTTTTTTTTTTTTTGAGACTGGGTCTCATTCCTAATCAGTCTGGTCCTGAACTTACTGTGGAGCCCAGGCTGACCTTGAACTAATTGGCAGCCCTCCTGCCTCAGCTTGAGAGCTGAGATACAGGCGTTGCTCACCATGCCCAGCTTATGTGGTACTGGGGAATCATACCTACGGTCTTGAACTTTGTAGGCAAGTACTTTAAATAACCGCTGAGCTATTTCTCCTTTTGTTTCTTGTGTGCATAAAAGAGAAAGACAAACAGGACATCTTGCTAAGTTGCCCAGACTAGTCTCAAGCTTTTGATCCTCCTGCCTCAGCCTACCAATTCACAAAGATTACATGCATGCACCATTGCACCTGGCATGCATATTTTTTGTTTCAGAAAGCTTCATATTTTCCACTAGAGCCACTTGATATCACCAGAGTAGGAACTGGAAAGCTTATTGATCCTGGAAAAATGTCTATGTGGAGCCATTCAGCTTACAAGTAGTTTCAGGCCTAGAAGAATATGAGCTTCCATATGTTTCTCTGGTAAACCTGCTGAGCTTGTTGTACTCAGGTAGTTCCCATCCTGAGGTTCACAAAGCTTGCTAAATGCAAAGGGGAAGGAAAGACCTGGTGTCTGGTTTCTCAATATCTGACTTTGTTACCTATACACTCTCTGCTACTCTCCAATGGCTTTCACCGAACCCAGGACCTCTGCACTTAACTACATCTCCTGCCTCTTTCTCATTCTATTTATTTTTATTTTTTTAGAGACAACAACAACACACACACACACACACACACACACACACACACACAGAGAGAGAGAGAGAGAGAGAGAGAGAGAGAGAGAGAGAGAGAGAGAGAGAGAGAGTCTTCTTCCTGCCCTTCTGCCTCAGCCTTCCCTGTGCTGGGATTACTGATTTGTGTTACCACTCCTAGCCCTTTTTCCCCTTCCATTCTTTCTCTTTTTCTTTTTCCTTTCCCTTTTCTCTCTCTCTCTCTCTTTCTTTCTTTCTTTCCTTTCTTACTTTTTCAGATAGGTTCTTCCTCTTTAGCTCAGGCTGGCCTTGGACTCAGGACAATCTGCCAGCCTTAGCTTCCCAGATGCTGGGATTACAGTTGTGCGCCACTATGTCTAGCTTCTGTATTGCTGGAGAATCAACTTAGGGCCTTGACACTGATAGGCCAGTGATTTAACCAATGAACTATTCAAGCCCCTATTTTTAATTTTTTTAAGGTTTTTTTTTTTTTTTTTTTTTTTTTTTTTTTTTTTTTTTTTTTTTTTTTTTTTTTTTTTTTTTGAGATAGGCTCTCTGTAGCCCAGACTGGTTCTGAACTGACGGTGTAGCCCAGGCTGCCCTTGAGTTCGGGACAGTCCTGTCTGCCTCAGCCTCCTGAGTGCTGGGATTATTGTGGTGCTGAGGAATCAAACTCGGGCCTTCCTGCTTTAGCTTTACCTGCCATACCATTCCTATAGCGCCCCCCCCCCTCTTTTTTTTTTTTTTTTTTGGTAAATTTTGATACAGTATCTTGTTAAGTTGCCCAGTCTGGGCTTGCCATTCAGATCCTTCTGCCTCATTCTCCCAGAGTTCTGGAATTTATGGTTGTGCACCACTACTTCCGGCTCCATCTTGGTCTTTTTCAGGGACATTCTAATGCCTCCTTTGCCAGATCATTGTGTGTTCTTAAATTCCTTCCCCCTTTCTTGGCTGTCTCATAGGAGGGATAGTACCCGTGACCTTGCATATGCTCGTCAAGTGCTCCCACTGGACTACATCCCTAGCCCTTAAATCCCATCTTGCTTGTTTGAGACAGGTTCTTGCTTTTAGTCCAGTCTAGGCCTATCCTGAACTCACTCTGTAGCCCAGATTGGCCTTGAACTCATGTCAGTCCTCAGAGTACCAGGTTGCAGGTGAGTGCCACCACACCTGACTTGAATTCCATCTTAAAACACTGGAGTCTTGCCTTCATTGTCTGCTAAGTGAAGGTAATCATACCAGTCTTATAGGGCTTGGCTTGATTCTCACATGAGCAGACACATGAAAATGTTTGACTTACAGGAAGCTTTCCTTGCACACTGTGTGGACTCTGTGCCTTATCCCAGTATTTGTCTGCTGACCCTAGGCAAGGAGTGTTACAATGGCATAGTGTTGGCAGTGGTGGCAAATTACAATAGTGCTTGCTCACTTAGTTGTCTCAGCCCCCTGTAGGGAAGCCAAGTTGTGTATACCTATTCAGCAAGTTCATGGCCTGAGGCTTAGTTTCCGAATGGAAGCTGTGTATAATAGCTGGGGCCCCAGAGATCTTGTGAACAACCTGGAAAGAAAGCCAGTGTAGAGCAGAGACTGGAATGCAGATTTCATGGTTTATTTCTGGGTTAGTGCAGCCCATTGTGCTGTGGAAGCTCTCTTTCAGGCAAGAGAGAAGAAAATACCTGTCTGGGTTTTGTTTGTTTTGAGACAGGATCTTGCTCTGTAGCCCAGGCTGGTCCTGAACTCACTGTGGAGCCCAGGCTGGTCTTGAACTCTAGGCAGTCCTCTTGCCTCAGCCTGGGATTACAGGTGTGTACCACCACACCCAGCTTTATATGGTACTGGGGAATCAAACTCAGGTCCTTGTGTTTGATAGGTCAGTGTGTTAATCGCTGTGCCATTCCTTGAGCTCCTGCCCATCTGACTCTGAGAGCACCTAGACTTCAGATGTCTGCGCCAAGAAAGGGTTCTGTCCTGGACAACCATTCGCCAGTCTCTCCACTATTGAGGCAAAGAAGTGGTGGGCTGGGCAGTTGCCATTCATGTGAAGTTTGCCTCATGTGTGGCCTCCCTGTAAGAGACTGAGGTATCCACTTTCTTTGTGGTATTGGCCTAGTATTTCCTTGAGAACTGACAATTTTTCACAGCCAGATCCTACTTTAGACTCAGTTGATTCCTCCCACCCCATGTCTACAATTACTGATACGACAGGGTCAGAGGGCACACCAGAAGGGCAAAGTGGAGCAGGCTAGAAGCTGAGTCTTCCAGGGTGGGCTCTGATTCAGGCTAAGCACCACTTGCCTCTTGCCACAGAAAGGTAGTTGAGTGGATGAGAAAGGATTATTTCCTGGCAACTTTGATACAGAGTGGGTCGCTCCACTGCTATGGCTTGGGTCTAGAATGTTCCCCCAAAAGCCTCATCTTTGGATGTAGTGGAATAACAAACTGTGTTACTGGGAGTTAGGACTCGGGTGGAAGGGGCAGATACTTGAGGTTTGACCTGGGAATATTATGTCAGCTTGTTGAGACTTGATGGGTACCCAGGGCAGAACTTTCAGGTGTTTATTGTTAACCTGTGGTCCAGGAAGTGAGGGAGGGGGAGATACCCTGGGCATGGGGGAACCCAACTGCCAGCGTGAGCTAAAGAAAGGAAGAAGCATTGTTACAGCTTCTCCCCGGGAAGGCTCTGGAGTTTGCAGACAACGACTTCGCTACAATTCCAGTTGGTTTCTATCTGAAATGCCCTGTGCAGCTCTCCAGCCTCTCCCGTGTTTTTCCACCATTGCTGGCTGCCTGTGTGAGACCTTCTGAAATAGAGCTAAATAAATCTTTATTCCCTTAAATTATAGATGTTGGGTATTCTGTCACAGCAATGAATAAGTAACTAAGATAGCCACTTAAATTGAGCAGGATTATCCCAGAACTGACTTTTCCCCTTCTAGAAAAGAAGGGCTTGTCTTTTGACCAGGCACCTACACCTTTGTGTGCTAATCAATAAAAAGTTATCAAGGGCTAGGTAGGCCAGGCACTATGGAAACATGACTAGGGAGTGATGCCCTGGTCAGGAAAAAAGACCATAAGCTTATATATGTGTGAGTGTTAAGAAAACAATACAGGAAGTGTAATGAGTAACTGGGCAGTCAAAGAGGATGTTGATGAGAGATGAGATTTGTTTTTTTGAAATAGGGTCTTTCTCTGTAGCCCAGGCTGGTCTTGGACTCAACAGCAGTCCTCCTGTCTCAGCCTCCCCAGTTCTAGGATTATTGGGAAAAGTGACATCTAAAGGCAGACCATGATGGCACAGTGCTTTGGGTGGCTGAAGCAAGAGAATCACAGTTTTGAGCCCAGCCTGAGCAATTTAGCATCTTAGGGGGGCCCCGTGACTTACTACTTTTTCATCACTGTGACCCAGTATCCAACATCCACAATTTAAGGGAATAAAGATTTATTTTAGCTCACAATTTCAGATTGTCACAGTCTGTTCATGGGCAGCCAGCAATAATAGAAGCTTACGGTGGAGGTGGAGGCAGTTCTTCACAGAATGGCAGACAGAAGCCAAGTCAGAGAGGAAGGGGCAGGGCAGCCCTTCCAGGTACTACCATAGTGATCTACCCCTTCTGGGCCGAGCCCCAGTGTTTCACCCTCTGATCAGGCTTCACCTGTCAACAGCACATGGATATTTTACAACATCCAAATACAACAAACAAGCAAAAGAAGTGATGTTTAAATAGATAGGTATGACAAGGAGCCTGGCACCTAGAAAGAAAAGCAGTCCTGTTAAAGGAAGCAATAGTCACAGGGACTGGGGGGCGTAGCTTAGTGGTTAAAGTGCTTACTTAGCAAGCACAAAGCCCTGGGTTCTATTCCCTAGTACCATATAAGCTGACTGTATTGACATATGCCTGTAATCCTAGCACTCGGGAGGCTGAGGCAGGTGGATTGCCTGAGTCCAAGGCTAGACTGGACTCCATGGTGAGTTCAGGACCAGCCTGGCCTATAGAGCGAGACCCTGTCTCAAAAAAAAGTTGAGAAAACTGACATCATCTTCCATTACAAATACCTATAATTTGGACTTGAGGGTTTGATGTGGATTTGGATTTCTTTCTCTTTCTTTTTCCTCATTTCCTCTCCTCTCTTCCCCTCTCTTCTCTTCCTCTTTTCTCCTCTTTTCTTTCTGTGTATCTAACCCAAGGCTAGGAGCCCTGCCACTAAATTATGCCCGTAGTCCTTGGTGTGGAAGTCTCTTGTTTGGAGGTAGAAGCCCTAGTGTGAAGGTCTGCCTTGCCCCTTGTGAGAGAGCCAAGCACAGGAGTTGAGGCTTTAAGCCTATGTGCTCAGTGTCTCTGACTGATGTGATCTGTTCTATTTTTATCTCCAGACCTAAGTTGTTGACTCACAGAGTGATGTTAGGAACAAATGTGTATAAAAGAGACTGAGGTTACAAGAAACATAAAACTCATATCAAGCCAATCACTGCTGTTTTGTGTTTTGTCCTTGGAAATACCTAAACTTTCAGAGTAAAGGTGAAGATTTTTTTGTTTTGTTTTCTGTTTTTTTGTTTTTGTTTTTTTCCTGTCTGGTGGAATCTCTTGAATCAGGGCTTTTAACCTAAGGTCCATAGCTGAACTGCTGAAACTTTTTTCTTTTTCTTTCTTTTTTTTTGAGACAAAGTTTCACTCTGTAGTTTAGGTAGGTCCTGAGCTTAGTATTTAGCCCAGACTGTCCTGGAACTCATGGAAACCCTCGTGCTTCAGCCTCCCAAGTGCTTGGATTATAGGCATGCTCCACTGTGCCCAGCATGTAGCTGAACCTTAAACAGTATAAACACTTGAAATTATTCAGAAGGCAGGGACATCCCTGCCTTTGTATGTTTCATGGGAAAGGACCCCAGTCTTTGAGATATGAGAACATTTTCAGAGGGTCTTTGCACCCACAGATGCCTAAGGATTAGCAAAGACTGATGCTTGTTATGTGATAGTTTCTTGAGGTCCTGGCTTGTCAGCCTATGGACTATTGGGGTGAAGAGAGAGATGAGATGATCAGTGACCAAAGGCCTGTAGGAGTTGCCATCAGGATGGTCAATCCCCCATCTGTTGTGAGACTGCCTTTGAGCTGTGGTGTTTTGTTTCCTTTTTCATTTGTTTGTTTGGTTTGTTGGTTTTTGAGAGGATCTTGCTGGAATAGCCCAGCCTGGGCCTGAACTCACTATGGAACCCAGGCTGGCCTTAGGCTAATGGCAACCTTCCTGCCTCAGCCCACAGTGCTGGGATTACAGGCATGCACCACCATGCCTGGTTTTATGTGGTGCTGGGGAATAGAACTCAGGGCCTTGCCCTTGCAAGGCAAGTGCTTTAATTGCTGTGCCATTTCTTCAGCCCCTGTTTTGTTTCTTTCTAGACTCTTTCCCCAGTAAACATGTAAGGAAAAAGTTTAGTTTGCTAGTCAGAGAGCCTGACCTGGACCTTGCCTCTGTAGTGCATAGAGATGAAGCAACAACTCTAATTCTGCTTGTTTTATTTTGTTGAGACAGAGTTTTGCCATGTAGCCCGTGAACTCATGGGCGGTTTTCCTGCCTTAGTCTCTCAGGTGCTGGAATTGTAGGTTTCTGTCACACCATCTGGCTTGTATGCTGCTTCTTTTTGGACACAGAGAGACTGCCTCTTTGCCATCAATTGAAAGCGTCATGGAGGGAGGCTGCGGTATAGGTTAGTGATTATAGAGAATTTGCCTCAGAAGTGTAAGGTTTTGGTTTCTATCCCTCCGCACCACTTAGTAGTTTGATGTGGTTGCACAAACTTGTGATCCCAGCAGTTAAAAGGCTGGGGCAGGAGGATTCCATGAATTCTAGGACAGCATGGACTGCAGAGTAAAACCTTGTCTGAAAATAATAAAAGCTTCATGCGAACTTTGTAATAAAAAACTACCATAAAGCCTGTAGTTTGCCGTGCCACATTTTGTGGTAAGAAGCTGACTTGTGTGTGTGTGTGCTTCAAGAACCATAGTGGAGCCCCCAAAGCTCAGAGCCACAGAATCTTTGGACAGCAGAGCAGGGCTTAGATGTATTGATTTGCTCATGGAATGTGGGTTGACATTGGCGTCAAGAAGGGAGTCACCAGATAGGTGGAAACTTGGAAGAAGAGCAGGATCTAATGAGGCAGATGAGGGTATCCTAGCAGGGAACTTCTGCGCAAAAATCCTGGTGAGCACACTGGATAGATAAGTTCTGATTTTGATTATATGCGTCACTCTATCTAAGTAGGAGAAAATGGTTGGTGAGATGATGGGACAGGGTTGGTTGGCCTTCTGCAAAGCTTAGGCAGAGGTGTCACAGGGGAAGGGATATAGCCAGCTTTGTGATTTAAAGCTTAGGAATGGAAAGTTCACAGAGAGATTGTGCTGGGGTGAGCCAGAAGACCAAATGTCAGTATTAATACACTAGATGAGTTTAGGACTGGATCCTCCCTACATCACTCATCTCAATTTGCTTTTCTGTAAAGTGAGATGGCAGTGGAATCTGATCATGTGTCTGTTGTGATTATCACATGGAAAAAAATATTTGATAGTCAAGCAGCCTGGAGTAAGATTGACATTGCCACCCCCTCCCCTCCGCATACTCTTGGTGTCTTTAAACAAAGACCTCCATCCACATACATTTGCTTTTTTGTTTGTGAAATAGGGTCTCACTCTGTATTCCAGACTGTTTCTGAATTCACTATGTAGCCCAGACTGGCCTTGGACTCAGGACAATCTACTACCTGTCTCAGCCTCTCAAGTGCTGGGATTGCAGGCGTGTACCACCATGTACCATGTGGTGCTGGGGAATTGAACTTAGTGCTTGCCTAGCTTTAACCGCTAAGCTATTCCTCTAGCCCCTATCCACATAGATTTGAAGGTTTCTTCTTATACTTGCTGGAACCTCTTGAGCTATTCCGTTCCTCAGAGGCCAGTCTGCTCTCCTGGACTAGAAGGCCCTTTTGTTCCTTTAGTCCTTCACTACTTCAGTCTAGTAGTTTTTGTTTCGTGTGTGTGGTATCAGGGATTGAACCCAAGGCCTTTGCACTGTGCTGCATCCCCAGCCTGTTAGGGTATGTGTGATGGGGCGGGGGGGATACTGGAGATTGAATTGGGGCCTTAACACTGAACTATACCTTAAGACCATTTTTGATTTTGAGACAGGGTCTTGCTAATATTCAGGCTGTGCTCTGATCTGTGGTCCTCCTGCTTTAGCTTCCCAGAGTACTGGGATTGTAGGCGTGTTCCACCACTCCCAGATAAGCCAAGTAGTTTTTTGTATTAAGTTTGTCAGAGGTGAAGGAATAGCACAGCATTTAAAACACTTGCCTAGCAAGCCCACATCATTGAGTTCAATTCCCTAGCACCAAATAAACTGGGTGTGGTGGCGCAGAACTATAATCTCAGCACTAGGGAGGCAGATGCATGAGGATTGCCGTGAGTTTGAGAACAGCCTAGACTACAGAGAAACACCTTGTTTCAAAAAAAAAAAAAGTATTATTTTTTTGTGTTTGCTGAGTTAGAATCTCGCTCTATAGCCCAGGCTGGTTCTAAACCCACTGTGGAACTCAGGCTGGCCTCAAACTTAGGGCACTCCCTCTGCCTCAGCCTCCCGAAGTGATTGTAGTCTGTGTGCCACCATTCCCACGTAAGCGCTATGTGGTGTTGGGGGATTGAACCCAGGGCCTTGCACTTGCTAGGCAAGCCCCATAACCACTGACCTACACTTCTACCCTAGACTATAGAATGAGACCCTGTCTCAAATGAAAAGAAATAAAGTTATTGTGCCATTTAGGACAATATTGAAGATAAACAAAAATTTCCTTACTTTCTCTTCCCCCCAATCCCATGGTCCTACCACATGGTGAAACTTTTCTTTGGATCATCTTCCAGCCTTAGTTCTCCTAATTTTCATTTACAGCCTTCTGCTTTCTTATCCTCATGGGTTTTCCTGCCCTCAGGCATGCTGGTACTGTTTATTCTATTTTTTCCCTTTCTGTGAGACGGGGTTTTGCTACAGGCTGGTCCTGAACTCACTGTGTAGCCCAGGCTGCCCTTGAACACACAGCAGTCCTTGGATCTTAGCCTCCTAAGGGCTGGGATTACAAGCAAGCATGCACCACCATGTCTGGCTTACTTGGTATTGGGGAATAGAACTCAGGACCTTGTGCTTGCTAGGCAAGCTCTTGTTAACTACTGCGCTATGCCCCAACACTGGTGCTGCTTCTTTTAATTGGTTGGCATACTCTTCTAGAGCCTTCCCTGAAGGTTGCCTGTCCCCAGAGCTCTCAGGGCCTGCGCAAGGCATTCCAGAGGATACTGTCCTGGGACGCATTTAGTGAGCTAAGCACAAGGGTAGAGGGGTAAGCGGTGTTGCTGTAGGGTTCTGTGCTTTGCAAGTACTCCATGCCTGTGTTGAATACAGCTACAGTCTGACCCCTTGAAAAAGTGAGTGCGATAGCAGCCCAGACTAGATGTGGGTCCTCTGCCTCTCTACTTGTTGATTTGTTGTTTCTTTGTAAAATATCATCTGGGAGACACTTTGTATTCTTGTGTACATTCATGACCAGATTCAGACTTTCTCCTCTGCTTGTTTTAGACTTTCCTGGACATTTCTTAGTCATCCTAGCACTGAGCTTCTATTTTTAGTGCCACTACCTCTTAGGGAAACTAAAATAAAGCTGGCTTAGTTTCCTGGCTCTCATTGGCTGGAATGTTGGTTATATGCTGGGGATTGGCTGGGTGTCCACTGTTTCCCCAAACTGTCCCTCCCTGCTGGCTTCTCTGGCCTTGGGTGAGGTCACAAGGACTGGACCAAGTTGGTACTTACCATATTGGGCAAGGACTTTACCTAGGTTTTTTTTTTTTTTTTTTTTTTTTGAAGCAGTATTACCACAGGCAACATCAAGGTTAGTTAGGATCTCTGTTGTACAGAAGAAGAGGCTTAGGAACGAGTCCTCTTAGGGCATCAGATCTGACCACTGCTAATGGTTACCTGGTGTGGTCAAACCTTCCTCACTGCTTTGGATTAGAGTTACATTGTCAGGATAAGAGGTGCATTCCTTTAAACAACTGTAGAACATATAGTAATGGGGTCCTCACAGAGATGTGCCTCTCCCCTTCTCCCCACCTGAGAGAGTCCTAATAAAACCAGAATAGGTAGGTCTCTCATCTGGGTCTTGAACTTTTCTCTCAGAGACCTTGGTATCATGGTCTTTAGCTGGAAGCAAGAGTCCTCTCAGTGTGTTGGGATATCATAGTGCTGGGATGGGACAAGGTAGTGAAGAAATGACGTATTTTCCCTTCACAACTTTCATTTATTTCCATTCCCCACACTCCTTAGCTGTTACTATGATCCTCTGAACTCATGTCACCAGCTGTGAAGTAGGGAGAGGTCATCCTTACCAATGTAGAAATGCCCCAGAAAGGGCCAGACCAGGAATCACTTGACCTCAGAGATGTCAACTGGCCCCTTGGAACTAAGGGAGTCACTTGCTATTTTTGTCAGAAGCAGAGACTTGAGGGCTGGGGATGTAGCTCACGATCAAGCACTTGTATAGCATATATAAGGCCCTAGGTTCAATTGCTGGTACCAGAAAAAAAAGTGAGTTTTGAGGGGTCCTTACCTGCCAGCAAAGCCCTAAGACAGTGTTGGAAGCCTAATAGCTACAGAAATCAGTAGTTTCTGGTCTGTATAGTGAAAAGAATAGTAGTAACTGACCTTCCAGGTTGTTGAGAGGATGAAGTGAAAATAAGACAGATGCTTAGCTCTTTCTTCAAGGTCCCTCCCATTTCAGACATTTTAGGACCTCTCATTTTCTTTCGTCTTGGCTTCACCGTAATACCCATCCTGCATACTTTATAACACTGGTGCCCTTTGTCTCGTCACCCAGGCTTCTCAAAGGAAAGACCAAGTCTAATTTCTCCTCTAGGCTTCCTGTAGTATGGTCCAGCTTGGGAGGAATCTCCTACCAGTTCTCCAGGGCCTCTTCCTGTTTCCTGAGAGAATAGGCCTCATCAGAGGACTCATTGTGGGAAGGAGTCTGGAAAAGGATCAGTGGCTCCTGTAGTACTAGTTCTGTTCTTTCTGTCCCCCTGGTTTTGCAGGTCTCAGTGACACTGGGTGACGCTTCAGAATGGGAGACAAGCCAATATGGGAACAGATTGGATCCAGCTTCATTCAGCATTACTACCAGTTATTTGATAATGACCGAACCCAACTAGGCGCAATTTATGTAAGTCTCCAGGACTGGGGCCTAAGCAGGCCCCAAGGGGTAAATTTGGATATTGGGCCAGTGTTTCCAGTTTACAAATTCTAGCAGCCCTTCCAGGAAGCCTCTTAGTTTCTGTCCAAGGGAGAGGGGGTCAAGTCCTGGTTTAACTATTGGGTTGTTGGAAAAGTCATACTTCATTTTGTCTTTTTCAGAGGTCATTTATTGGGTGCTGGAGGAATGACACAGTGGTTAAAGCGCTTGCTTTACAAGTAAACACAAGGCTCTGAGTTCGATTCCCCAGTACCACATAAAGCTGGGCATGGTGGCACATGCCAGTAATCCCAGCACTCCAAGGCTGAGGCACCCGGGATTGTCCTGAATTCAAGGCCAGCCTGAGCTACAGAGTGAGACCCTGTCTCAAAAAAAGTCATTTATTCATATAAAGAACAAAGATCAGTCAGTGATACATTGCCCATTTTACTGTATGACCATTTTTGAGTGGGCTTTGTTACTCCTCGTTCATAGAAGGACCTGTCTTTGTCAGCAAAAAACTGAACAAGGTGCTGATTGTTCAGTTTACAGCCTCACCTGAATTGAGTATTTTACCTCATAGAGTTTAGCACAGTGAAACAAGTGGAAGTCTGATGGCAAAAGGTCAGGGGAGCGTGGTGGGCGTGGCACCTCATCCCATCCAAGCTCCGCGAGTTTCTACAGGTAATCGAACTTGGATATGGTCTCAGTTGTGAGGAAAAACAACTCTTTGACAGTTAGTGAGTTCTGGACATGTATGGATAATGGATTTGTTCAGACTCTAAGATTGCCAACAGTACACATTCATATTGATTGTTTAGTTCCTATTTTGAAAAACATGACACCTTTAAAATACCACCACAATGAGAACATAACCTTCCTCTGATGAATATCTGTGTTTGTGATGATGTTTAAAGCAAATCATATTGGGGCCAAGACAATTTGCATATCATATTGTTGTAAACAATCCATTTCTCATCACCAGCTTCTCATTTACTTCAAGAAAGGATTATTTTCCTCACAGGTTTGTTTGTTTATTTTGAGACAGAGTCTTGCTCTGTAGTTCAGGCTGGTCTGAACTCACTGTGTAGCCCAGGCTGGCCTTGAGCTCACAGCAGTCCTCCTGCCTCAGCCTCCTGAGCGCTTTTACATAGTGCTGAGGAATCAACTCAGGTACTTAATGCTTGTTAGGCAAGAACTTTGACCATTGAGTTATGCCTCCAGTCCTGTTTTTCTCATTTTTAATAAGTATATCACAGATGCTTATACTCACTGTCAAACTTTGAGTTCATGAGGAACACAAGTAATTAGCTTATGATCTCAGCTTCAGGTGGCACTTGAATGATAGATATCCAATGATTGTGCTATCTCTTATGTCATGTGGCATGGGTTTGACTTGGTGAATGCCTTTATTTTGTCTTTATCAACCTTGGTGACCTTTCTTGACTGAGGAGCATCTTTGAGATCAAAGTGACTAACATGGAATTTCATGAACCATTGTTGGCACTGACATTCTTGTAGAGCTTTGTAGCATAAACTTAGCCCTTTTCACAAGCTTGACACTTTCCACAAACTTGTTCTTCCATATATGGAAGTAAAACAGTATAGTGGAAATGTACAGTCTGATCATCTGTCTTCAACTTGTAAAATCTTAAAAACTCAACCAAATTGCTCATTTTTAAAAGAATAAATGATATACAATAACATAGGAGTAAGTGACTATAGTTCTTACAAAAATGAACTCGTATCATTTATTGCCAGAATGCGTCCTGACTTTTCCAATAACCCAATATTTGGTTCACATGCTTATAATCCCACTGTACTACTTAGAAAAATTGGGGCTGGATGTGCTGGTACATACCTGTAATATCTGTTCACAAAACTAAGGTAGAAGAATCTCAGGTTCAAGTCTATCTTGGCAATTTAGTAAAATCCTGTCTTTGTTTTTGCTGCTGCCTCTTTTTTTCCTTTTTTCTCTTTCTCTTTCTTTCTTTCTTTCTTTCTTTCTTTCTTTCTTTTTCTTGAGGCAGGGTCTCACCCTGTGCCCAGGCTGGTTTTGAATTCAGTGGCGAAGCCCAAGTTGGCCTTGGACTCAGTACAGTTTGCCTGCCTCAGCCTCCTGAGTCCTGGGATTACAGGTGTGTGCCACCATGCCCTGCTTTATGTGGCGCTGGGGAATTGAACTCAGTGTCTTAAGCTTGCAAGGCAAGTGCTTTAACTGCTGTGCCATTCTTCCAGTCCTGCTGCCTCTTAATTATTAAGCAAGTGTGATAGAGATAAAAGAGTGTTAGTAAGGTCCTGAAAAAATACATTATGTACTGTATATTGTTTCATAGCCCTTAGTACATTTTCCCTTTGAAGATCAGGAAACACAGAAAAATAAGTAACTTGCCGAATGCCTTCACTGGAAGTAGCAGAAGCTTTTGAATTCTCCCCTGAATGCTGTGGAAAGAAAAATTTAGAGGATTACAAAGACAAACTAATAAGTTACATGTGGGATTTTGTCTGTTGGTGATAGTATGGGTCCCAGTCTAGGTTGTGGAGGGGCCTTGTCAGCCTCCATCTTCCCTGACATGGATAACCAGATGTCTGTCTGGAAGGGCCATAGTAGAACAGCCATAACTTTTTAAAATTTTAGATGGGCTCATTCTGTAATCCAGGCTGGTCCTGATCTTACTACGTAGCCCAGGCTAACTTCCAGCATATGGCAGTCCTCTTGCCTCAGCCTTTTAAATGCTGACATTAGAGGTGGGTGCCAACATTTTCCACTAATTTTTATGTGGTGCTGGGGAATTGAACCCAGGACCTTACTAAAGCTAAGCAAGCACTCTAAACCTTTGAACTACATCCCCCAGCCTAAACAGCCATAGCCTTGAAGATGGTAATGAACTTGGGTTTTTTTTTTTTAAGTTGTTTTGTTTTGTCTTGTTGAAACAGTGTCTGTCTTTGTAGCCCAGGCTTGTCCTTAACACACTGTGGAGCCCAGGCTAGCTTTGGATTCATAGCAATCCTCCTGCCTCTGCCTCCAATGTACTGGGATTATAGGCGTGCACCACCATTTCTGGCTTTATGTGGTGCTGGGGAATTGAGCTTAGGGCCTGGTGCTTGTAAGGCAAGCACTTTAACCCCTGTGCCATTCCTCAGGCCCCTTGTTTATTTTTATTTTTATTTTTATTTTTATTTGAGACAGGGTCTTACTCTGTAGCCTGGTGATCCTGAACTTACCATATAGCCCAGGCTGGCTTTGAACTCAAGGCAATTCTTCTACATCAGCCTCCCAAGCGCTGGGGGATCAAACCTAAGACCTTGAGCTTGCTGTGTGAGCACTTTAACTACTTTGTGTATGTGTGTGGTACTAGCATTGAGCCCAGGGTTTTTGGTGTTTTTGTTGTTGTTGTCCTTTTCTTTTTCCAGAGTTCTGGGATTAGAGGCATGTGCCACCACGTCTGGCTTATGTGGTGCTGGGGAATAGAACTCGGGACCTTGAGCTTCTTAGACAACCACTTTAACCACTGAGCGAGCTATTCCTCCAGATTCTCTCTCTCTCTCTCTCTCTCTCTCTCTCTCTCTCTCTCTCTCTCTCTCTCTCTCTCTTTCTTCATTGTGGTACTATAGGCTGAGCCAAGAACCTTCACATTGAGCTATATCCTCAGTCTGGTTTTAGTTTAGTTTTCAGACTGGGTCTCCCCATGTTTCCTGGTTTGGGCAATAATGCCTGAACCACCAGGCCCCAGCAAATCCAGGACCTTGGCTGAGACTCATCTCTTCTAGTCCATTTGTTCATCTGCTCTCTCTCTCTCTCTCTCTCTCTCTCTCTCTCTCTCTCTCCCTCTCTCCCTCTCTCCCTCTCTCCCTCTCTCCCTCTCTCTCTCTCTGAGACAGGGTCTCACTCTGTAGCCCACGGTAGTCTTCGACTCAGGACAGCCCTCCTGCCTCCGCCTCCCAAGTAATGGGATTACAAGCATATGCCACCATGCCCAGTTTATATGGTGCTGGGGAATCAAATTTGGGTACTTAGCTCTTTGGTGCTTTAACCACTGAGCCATTCCTCCAGCTTTTTTGAGACAGGGTCTTGCTCTGTAGACCAGGTGGGTCCTAAACATACTCTATAGCCCAGGCTGGCCTCAAACTTCCATTTCTCCTGCCTCAGCTTCCCAAGTGTGAGGATTACACGTATGTACCACCACATTTGGCTAATTTTTATGTGGTACTGAGTAATTGAACCTAGTGCCTTGTGCATTATAGGCAATTTAACTGCTGAGCTATGTCCGTAGCCCAGCAGTGGGCTATAATTTTTGAAAATTTTGATAGTGCCAAGCTTTGGAGTTATCCTTAGTTCCCTTATTTAGTTTTTTTTTTTTCTCTTTTTTATTATTTTTATATTTTATTTATTTATTTTTGATAGCCCAGGCTGGTCTGAATTCACTGCGTAGCCCAGGCTAGACTAGGGTTCACATCAGTCCTCCTGCCTCATCCTCTGCAGTGCTGGGATTATCGATGTGTGCCACCACACCTGTCTTTATGTGGTGCTGGGGGAATCAAACTCAGTCCTTATGCTGGCAAGGCATAAGTTACAACTGTGCCATTCCTCCAGCCCTAGTTCTATTATTTATAAACAGGGAAACTGAAGTGTGGGTTCATTTTCCAAAGAACCTTTTTAGAGCTTAATAATATTCCTGGGGGAAGGGAGAAGGTGGGTGGCTGGTGCTATAGCTTGGGATTAGAGTGCTTGTCTAGGCTCCAGGTTTGATATGCCAGCACCACATACTTGGTAGCCATGGTGGCACATACCTGTAATCCCAGTGCTCAGGGGGCTGAGGCATGAGGATTGCCTGGCCACCCTGGGCTACATAGTGAGTTTACAATAAGCCTGAACTATAGAACAAGACTTTGTCTTGGAAAAAAAAAATCCTTGTGCTGAGCCTCAAGCCTGGGTTTCCTTTTCATTTTTCAGATAGATGCATCATGCCTTACGTGGGAAGGACAGCAGTTCCAAGGGAAAGCTGCCATTATGGAGAAGTTGTCTGTAAGTAAGGGCCTGAAGAGGATGTAGGCAGCTCCTTCCTCATTCCTTCTGACCTTAGCCCACTGCCCACTTTCTCTTACAGAGCCTTCCATTTCAGAAAATCCAGCACAGCATCACAGCGCAAGACCATCAGCCCACACCAGATAGCTGCATCATCAGCATGGTAGTAGGCCAGCTCAAGGTAATAGTCCTTTTATAGTTCTGGGGAGGGTCAGGTAGGCTGCACAGAGCCCTGGGCTCCTGCCTTCCCTGTGGATGTGATTTGCTTGTCATGGGATACCAGAGTGACTCTCTAGACCTGCATAGGTATAGTAAATACAATAGCTATTAGTTTCACATGTGGTTTTATTTTTATAAACCCAGAACCTCACATACAGTAGGTAAATAGACAAGAGTAATATACCACTGAGCTATAACTCTTGTCTTTCAACTTTTAAATTATATTAAAACTGAATAAATCAAAATGTAGTTCCTTAGATGTACTAGATATACTCCAAGTTCTAATGGTCTGTCTGTAACTGCACAAAGTTCTAATGGAGAACACCAGTCTAGAGTGTAGAGAAAAAGGATAAGAGAAGTATAGCCAGAGGACTGGGCTGTGTTTCCAAGCACTTGGGCTCCTGCAATGCCCTGAGTAATTATTTATTATTTTTTTTGAGACAGGTTCTTGCTCTGTAGCCCAGGCTGGTCCTGAACTCACTGTGGAGCACAGGCTAGCCTTGGACTTACGGCAATTCTGCCTCAGCCTTCCAAGTGCTGGGATTGCAGGCATGCGCCACCATACCCGAATTATGTGGTACTGGGAAGTCAAACTTGGGTACTTACCGCTTGACATAGCACTTGCCACGCAAGTGCTTTAACCGCTGAGCCGTCCACCCTTGTCCTTTTGTTTTTTTACACAGATTCTTGATCCCTAGTCCAGTCTGATCCTGAACTCAGTGTATAGCCCTAGTGGGTTCAAGCTCACAGCAGTCTTCCTTGCCATAGCCTCCCAAGTGCTGGGATTATAGGTGTGCACCACCCAGTTTATGTAATGCTGGGGAGTCAAACTTAGGCTCTTGTACTTGCTAGGCAAGTGCTCTAACAGCTGTGCACTATAGTGAACATTTAATTAAAATTTTATTTATTTATATTTTGGAGACAGGGTCTCACTCTGTAGTCCAGACTGGTTTGTTCTAAGCTCACTGTGTAGTTGAGACTGCCTTGAATTCACAGCAATTCTTCTGCCTTTCCCTCCCAAGTGCTGGGATTATAGATGTGCACCACCATGCCCAGCTTATGTGGTGCTGGAGAATTGAACTTTGAACTCAGTACTCAGTGCTTGCCTAGTACTTTAATTGCTGAGCTATTCCTCTAGCCCCTAATTTAAACATTAAAGCAAAGTGCACATTGCCATGAATTCCTCTTGCTTGGAATGTACTTATCCCATTGTTATTACCACTTTCTCAGGCAGTTCTGATGTCCTCTTTCATGAGTGTCTTTATGAGGTGTGATCAAAAATCAGTGAATGTTAATGCCAAGTGTGATCCATCAGAAAGGTAGGCACTTGAAAAACATGTGTCTTATTCAGCGTGTGTCTTACTCACTTTATTCACTGGATCTGGTACCATGCAACTTTTGGCTCTTCCTCAAAGTCAAAATGACTGTGAGAGGTAGACATTTTGAATTGAACAGGGCACCAAGGCAGCCATAATAATGCAACTGAAGACACTCATGAAAGGGGACTTTTAGAACTGCCTCAGAAAGTGGCAAGAAAAATGAGGTAAAGGTGTTTGAAATGAGAAGGAGTATTTTGAGGGAGAATAATGGCCTTTACTGTATAGTAAAAATAGTGTCTTTTGCTGTAATAAATGATTAAAATTTAGATCACACTTTCTGTAGATAGACTGGCCAGCTGGGTTCCTACCTGAAACCCATGCTGCCCCTCCCCATGATATCTTCTTATTTGTCAAGCAAAACAAATATTTGGAGCTCCTGCTTCTCCTTATATGTTTTTCTCTTCCTTTCTCAAGACCTGTCGTACTCAAAACCTTCTCAGAACTCTCAAAGCCGAATGAATGTGTTGTGTTCCAGCTGAATAAAGTCACATTCTGTTTCTAGAAAGTCTCTCTTAGCCAGGCCCTGTCATATAGACAGTAATCTCAGCACATTAGGAGGATTTCAAGTTTGAGCCCAGCCTGAGTGATTTAGCTACCTAATGAAACCCTATCTCAAAATTGGATATAAAAGTTAGGCCTGATAACACAAGCTTGTTATCCCAGTACTCTTGGGAGACTAAGGCAGGAGGATCCCAGGTTCAAGCACAGGCTGACCAACTTAGTAGTAACTTCTTAGTTACTTACTTAGTAAGACCTTTCCTCAAAGTCAGAAATAAAAAATATGTTGGGAATGTAACTCATTGTGAAGGCCCGGGGCTCAATTCCCAGTCTCCCCACTCCCTCCCCCCACCTTATTACCCACCCCACCCCCCACCCCCAAAAAAAGCAAAGGCTCTTTTTCTTCCCAAATCAGGAAAAATTGGCTTTCCCTCAGATAGGACCTGTTTTTCTGGGAATGTATAGTGGTGAAGCTTCCCATGCATCTTCCTAGGCCAGCTGAGACATGGCTTCCTGAGTCCATTTAGGAACATGGAGAAATGGTTACTCCAGGTCTCAGAGTTAGACCCAGCTGGACTTGACTTCTGGCCTGGAGTTCTCTGTCAATTTTTCACCTTCCTGTCTGAGATGCCTGGTCCAGAACCTGTGCCCAAATAGGCCCTCAGGATTGAGGCTGTCTCCAAGAATTTCTACTTTTTAGACTGGAGTAGTAAGCAATGCCCCTTTCTACCTAATTTCAGATTTCTTTCTGGCATTTGTATCTCATCTGGAGTCCCAAGATAACTGTTTGCCTACTTACTGACATTAATTTGCGGAAAAACAGGTGATACTGAAGATAGGCCAAGTCTCAAAAAAAAAAAAAGAAAAAGGAACAAAAGAAGACTGAGGATACAGGATGATCCCAGTTAACAGTCACTTTTCCTGAGACAGGCTCTCTCTATGTAGTCTAAACTGGCCCTGAACTCACTACGTAGCCCAGGATAGCCTCAAATTCACAGCAGCCCTTCTTCCCTCAGCCTCCTAAGAGCTGAGATTACAGGCATGTGCTACCTCACTGTGCTTATATGGTGCTGGGAAAATATCTCATTGTCATGTAGGCTGGTTCTGAATTCCTTATGTATCCAAAGCTGTCGTCAAACTCTTACTTTCCTCCTGCCTCAGCCTCCTGTATGCTGAGATTATGACTCCCCATACCTAGCTAATCTTTACGCAGTGCTGGGGAATCAGATCGAGTTCTTGCACATACGACACAAACACACTAGCTGCTGCGCTGCACCCCTATCCTGCAAGGTTATGTATTATGTAATAGAAACTGATCACCTCATGCTGTGCAAGTTTTCCCTTGCTTAATTGTGATCCCATTGTGAACTCAGCTTTGAGCCTTTTCTTACTTACTGGTCACAGTCAGTACTCGCAGTCATTTTTCCTGATTAGACCAACTAGCATTATCAAACACTAAGATTCTTTATGCTTTTTGATACAGTAAGTTCCATGGTAAGTACTACAGGATACTTTCAAAATTTTGACCATCTGTGCCAGCATAAGTTGCTACTATAATCAATAGGTAAGTTATTCTGGTTTAAGTGTACACAGTAATGCACCAGCATCTACACACTGAGTGCAGTGCTTCACCTGTTATATCAATTCACATTCACAAGTACCCTTCGGCTGTACTGAGATTTGAGTCCCAGTAGGACCTGTTCCTAAAGTCTGCATCCTCTGCCTCATTCCCCAGCACTGGATTCTTCTTGCTTACTGAGTCATTTTTTCTTTTCACAGGCTGATGAAGACCCTATCATGGGATTTCACCAGATGTTCCTATTAAAAAACATCAATGATGCTTGGGTTTGCACCAATGATATGTTCAGGCTTGCCCTGCACAACTTCGGCTGACCTCCTCCTTGCTAGGCACTCAATGCTGTTTCCTCCTCCCTCCTCTTCCTGATACTCTCACACTCCTCCAGATGCTCCAAATATCATACACAACGAGCAGGGCCATGCCTGAAGTGGATGCAGTGCGCTGCTGCCATCGTGGTGTTGTGCATGATGTTTGGACACTAGACTAGTTGCATCTGACAGGAGAAGTTTGTGTTGTACCAGCGCATGCCTTTGAAAGACTTAAGTAATGCAAAAGGTTGTCTTTTTTTTTTTTTAAATCTACTGACAAGTTGCTCTAGTAACCCAAAGAAGTGAAGGAGAAAGCAGCTGCCTCACCGCTCAGATATTGATTTGTTCAGATGTTTCAATGCCTCATGATACAATAAAACCACAAAAATTTTCTTAACAGTTTTAATTGTTTTAATTAGTTTAATAGTTGGCTGAGCATTAATAACTGTCCTGCTCCATTGTCTCTCACGTGTCTAACCTTCATCTTCTGCTCCAACACAGCGATACCTTGCAAGGAGATACCTGGCTGAAGTACACTCCCAGCTTGCTTCTTGTAAACCCTGTAGGACAGAGTTCTCCCCAGCCTACCTGTTCTGGGCAAAGCAAAGCTAAGGTTTGGCTTGAAGTTTTCCTTTCACCAAAACCTCTGTAGTCAGTTCTGACAATTCCTGTAATCTTCACCCTGGGTAGGTTCAGGATTCTAATAAAAAGAGATGATCCTGAATCCTGCACTATTGAGAGGCCATAGCAACCTGGCACCCTAGTGAGGTTTAGGCTGTCTGAGCCTGATGGAGGGACCAGGTCTATCTAAATGGTCAAGAACATGTTCCAGGTGTTCGACATCCCTCAAGACAGAGCGTGGCTCACTTTTCTCTGCTACTTGCTTGGGATATCATTGCCTGCAGAACCAAGCCCTTTTATGCAGGGTATGATAGAAGTCAGTCTGAGCATGAGGGATTCATGTTGTAGTTCTCCTCACCCTTCAATAAGGCATTTCTGGTCCTCCCTGGCTTCCTTTCCACACCACACACACACCACGCTGTTTTCAAATCCCAGAAAGTCTTAGCTAGTAGAGCACTTCGTGCTCAGTTTTGGGAACAGAGGTTTTGCTCAGTGTAGTATAAGTATAGCCCCTCAACCTTGAGACCTTTGGGTGGTATGAACATAGTAACAGAACAGCAAATTCAGACTAGAACCACACCTAGGATTTGGGCTAAAGGTTTTAGCATTGGGAGGACTACCCAGCTCAGGCCAATCTGTAAACAAATTCTCTTTTTTTTCTCCCCAACTGTGAGGGAAGGGGAAGGATTTCCTCAGACCCCCAAGTTGCCTGACTTCACAGGGTGCGGGGCTGGATGCTGTGCTATTTGAAAGGACAGCATATTCAGATTTCCCTGGGACTGATGTCTTTAGTTGCTGTGTATTTTGTGGGGTGGGGGTGAGGTAGATACTTGCCGACTCTTAAGCCACCCTGTATAAAATTTGCAATACAACAGTTTCTTACATGTACCTGTGCCTGAAAGAACCCGCAATAAAGAGGTGTTTGTAAACTATGGTTTCTTCCTTCCCAAACTGACGGTGCCAGGTGGGAAAAGGGGATGCCGGTGAGCGAACAGTGATTGATGTGGTGGGAACATCTTCCCTGCGCCTTTAATTCCTGGGTGCTGTCAGGATTGGCGCTAACCCATTTGCCACAGAGGAGATAACGCTTCTACCAATTCGTAAGGGTCTGAGAAGCCCCATCTTGGGCAGAGAAGTTTAAGCTAGGAGTTTACAATTCATAGAGCGCGCCGAGATTGGGCTGGGTCTCTTGAGACAAATAGGGCTTTGGGGCGCGTTAGTGAAGTTCTTGGTCTTGTGGAACTTCAACTCCTTCGGAACAGGGGCGGGGCTAGAGAGGAGAGGGACGTCCCAAGCCCGGAACCTTTCTTCTCTGTCCCTCCCAGGTTCCGGGAGCGAAGGCTCTACGGGGCCGGAAGTGGAGGCGGTTGGTGGGTTTGTCGGGGCTGAGGGACTGGGTACCCGCGGCAGTTGTGAGCTGTTTGTGGACCCCATATAGTGACCGACCCGGGTGTCAGGTTGGGTAGCGGCTGGGCGAGACTGAGCGGTGTGCGGCAGCAGCAGAACGAACGCCGTGCCGGGCGCCCGTGGTTGGGCCCATGGCCTCCTGCGCGAGCATCGACATCGAGGACGCCACGCAGCACCTGCGGGACATTCTCAAGCTGGACCGGCCCGCTGCGGGTGAGCGATGATAGGGGCAGTCGGGGAGTGGGGAGTGGGCCCTCGCCGAGCCGGCAAAAGGGTGGCGTGGGTGCTAGCCGCCCTCAAGCTGATAGATCTCTCACGTCCTATTCTGGATCTTCCCGGTTGGTGAGGGCGGATAGGAGTCGGAGTCATAGACCCCTGAGCGTACCCTGCGGTGGCGCAGACCCCTGGGTGTGACCATTCTCTCTCCTGGCCCCAGACTTAATGGTTTTTCAGCATTTCGGCTGATAGGGAGACACTTTCTCTGAATCCTACAGGCCCTTCTGGTTTCCTAGCCCCAAAGATTGGCGTGCCGGGCGCGTGCTCTTTATGCCATTTCTGGGCCTAGGGTTAAGTGCTGTGCTGAAGATCTGGTCCTCGTCTGCAGCTTGCCTTTCCGTCTGGAATTTAGACTCTTGTGCTGCGGTTGCCCTGAGACTGATTTTCTGGAGAAAGGTGGTCCCCATCAGTTCTGTGTTCTTTCTAGAATGAATGCAAATCACATATTGCACGGCCGTGATTGGAATAAGCTTAAAACATCTGCAAACCTAATTCGTTCCCATTTATGCCCAAATTTATTTGGCCTCGTAGTGACACCTCAGAACTAATCTTGCAAAACAAAAGCTTCCTGGACACAGAGAGCTAATAGGGTATTAATATAATACTGTTATTTTTTTAAAGGATTTTGTGTGTGTGTTGTCAGGAAGGACGTGGCTGTGGGGAGGGACTGGAGATGCAAGGTACAGGCTTGGATGAGGAGACCTTAGGCTGGGTTTTCGTAATATAGACAACAGCTTGGATATTAAGAAAGCCTCCCCAAGGCATTTATATACAACCCATGTGTTATAAATAGGAAATAGTACATGTGAAGGCACTAGAGTTTCTGTGCAGATTAAGAGATCTGTAAAAATTTGTAGTGAAGGACTGGCTAGTAGTGGTGGTGTGGATGTGCAGTGGCCACAGCTGAGAACTGATGTTTCTTTATAACTTTTTCTTATACCTACTGGAATGCTCAGACTGGCTGCTTCGAAAATCAAACACTGGTGATCACTCTGGGTGAATTTAGTTAACCGATACTCTCAGAAAATTTATCTGCAGCCTGAGACCACTGGGTCCTTTGTCCCACACCTGGAGTGTATGCTCCCTTAACTCAGAGTGTCTCTTCCTCCTCTTGTGCCCAGCTGCTGAGCAGACTATACACTCACAGAGATTTGGTAGAGCCTGGCCTGGCCTGGCCTGGCCAACCATGTACTGTCTGGGCTTGCTGATGGTTTATCGTCATGGTGAGCTTCGTGGAAGAGGAAGTACTCAGCTTATCCCTGACTAGCCAAGGTGGCTGTGATCCTAGTTAAGTGGCCCAGGGTTTTCCTTACATCTGTTTGTTTACTGATCGGCACTTGATTCTCTTTTGTTCGCCTCCTCTTACTGAAGGACCAAATCAAACTATTTTGTGACTGGCAGCTTGCTATGCTTCTGAAGACCTAGTCTGTTGCTACCTAGGAGTTTAGGCAGTGATGTCTAAGCCAATGAAAGTGTTTGAAAGTCAGTAAATGCAAACAATGAAATTTCTAACTCCACACCCACCCCATAATTTCTGTCCTCTTCATCCAGCTTATGCCCATTGCTCCTGAATTCACCTGTCCAGCATGGCTTTTATGAGCCTTTTCTGTGAGAGGCAGGGCTTTTCCTCTCTTACTCACACATCTTTGCCTTTCCATGACTTACCTAACCCTCTTCTCTTCAGGCTGTGCCACTGTCTTGGTCTAGGCCTCTGTATCTCTCACTCAGATTCTCTAATACTCTTAGAATGTCAGTCCACTAGTCAAAGCTGTTACCTTCCTCCCTTCAAACTTTTGTGGAAGGACTAGAGGAATGGCACAGCGATTAAAGCACTTGCCTAGCAAGCACACAGCCCTGAGTTCTATTCCCCAGCACCACATAAACTGGGCGTGGTGATGCACGCCTGTAATCCCAGCACTCGGGAGGCTGAGGCAGAAGTATTGTTGTGAGTTTGACACCAGCCTGCACTCCATAGTGAGTTGAGGACCCGCCTGGGCTACAGAGCGATCCCTGTCTCAAAATAAATAAAACTCATGTGGGACTAAAGGTGTAGTTTAGTGGTAGAGCACTTAGCATGTGCACAGCCTTTGATTCCCTCCCTAGCACCTAAGAGAAAGAGATGAAAAGTGAGAACAAAAGCTCTTGTGCCTCTCTGTACCCCAGGGAAGGAGTCTAAGCACCTCAGTGTCATACCTGGTGCCTCATGCTGCTTTGTTTTCCCTCCATCTTTTTCATGTTTCTATGTTGTAAGTACAGTGACAATGATGGTACTTCCTCTTTTTTTTTTGAGACAGGGTCTGGCTCTGTAACTCAAGCTGGTCCTGAACTCACTATGGAGGCCAGGCTGGCCTTGGACTCACAGCAATCCTCCTGCCTCAGTCTCTCGAGTTCTGGGATTACAGGTGTGCGCCACCACACCTGCTTAGGTGCTTCCTCCTTGAAGGTTTTCTGGTTCTTCTTCACATGCTTTCCTCAAGTATATAGAGTTTTCCTTTGTTGCCTCAGGCCTGAGTATTAACTGGCCTCAGAGGGTTCTTTTTTATTATTTATTTATTGAGATGGTAGGAATCAAACCTAAGGCATTACACATACTAGACAGGCAGTTTACCACCAAGCTATACTCTAGCCCCCTAGATGATCTTTAGTGATTTGTACCTCTCCCCCAGGTAGAAGAGCTTATACAGGCATTTATGAACTGAGAGATGGACGAAGCCTTTCTTCCCCACAGATATACTGTGCTCATTTAAGCATTCCTAGAACGCCTCCTGGTCTGGAAGGAAGTCCTGCAAGAGTAGAGGCTAGTGGACAGGTGGAGCAACCTTGTCAGGGTATCTCTCTTTCCCCAGGCTCAAGTGCAGAGAGCCAGCGGCAACCCCCTACATACAATGGGGACTTCAATGGGCTTCTGGTCCCAGATCCCCTCTGCTCAGGTGACGGTACTTCAACGAGCAAACCTGGTCTGCGGACCCTGCCACCCATTAACCTGCAGGAGAAGCAGGTCATGTGAGTACATGGGAGATGACAGTGGTGATGGTGTGTTTGGGATGTGTGCTGGCTGAAAGCATGAGATGAAGGACAAGAAGGGCCAATAGCTTCTGCTGCTTATCCCGAGTGACGTGGGAAAGAGTACTCAACCACATTGAGATTACAGTGGTATGAAAAGTGAGGATAAGGTAAGTGTTTGGCCAGATACCTGATGCAGAATGGATGTAGGCTTATTCCTAAGCAGGGAGGTGAGCAAGGGAAACTAGGGTCTAGGACATTGGACCAAGCTGAGCTGAGCATCTGGGACTATATGTCTTCATCAGGTGGTTTTTGTCCTCTGTAGTTGAGCCTTTGGGTGAAAAAAGATAAAGTTTATGCATTCCTCTTTATAGCTGCCTCTCTGGAGATGACAGCTCCACCTGCATTGGGATTTTGGCCAAGGAGGTGGAGATTGTGGCCAGCAGTGACTCTAGTATTTCAAGCAAGGCCCGGGGGAGCAATAAGGTAGGTACCAGATTGCTGTGGCATGTATGATATATAGGAGCAGACCTGGCCTCTTTTCCTCCGTGCTTCCGGTTCCTGTGAGGGCCATCTTGACAGACAAGTAGTTTGCTTCACTTTTAGGAAGCCCAGGTTGGCTTCCAGGCTTTTGTGGAAATCTGACCCAGGAGATTTCCATGGCTGGCTGGGCTTGTACCTGTGATCTCTCTCAGCCTGAGTTCTGGGGCTTACTTTAGCACTGGGAAGCTACGCTAGCCCTCAGCTTCTATCTTCCTCATTCTGGGTTCTCAGGTAAAAATCCAGCCTGTTGCCAAGTATGACTGGGAGCAGAAGTACTACTATGGCAACCTGATTGCTGTGTCCAACTCTTTCTTGGCCTATGCCATTCGAGGTAAGTAGGAGCAGGAGGGAGGCAGAAATGTTCTGCTAGAAGCCGCACAGATTCAGGTACAGTATTGATCCACTCAGACCACTGGGGTATAATAGAAAGCTTGGCTAGCTTTTCCACCTTCTACAGACCCTGGGCAGCTGGGTAGTAAGATCAAACCTGAGGGTATGATAGTGGCACTGAGGCAAGCAAAAGCAGGGTTTCTCCTGCCTGGGCCTGGCTGCTTGCTCATGAACCCTTGCTCTCTGATTCCAGCTGCCAACAATGGCTCAGCAATGGTGCGAGTGATCAGTGTTAGTACTTCAGAACGGACTCTACTCAAGGGCTTCACAGGCAGTGTGGCTGATCTGGCGTTTGCACACCTCAACTCTCCACAGCTGGCCTGCCTGGATGAAGCAGGCAATCTCTTTGTGTGGCGCTTGGCTCTAATTAATGGCAAAATTCAGTATCCGTTCCTGGGCATGGGAATGGAAGAAGGGTTGGTAAACCTGGGGCTGCCAGACCTACCTCATCAACTGTCTATCTAGTCCTTAACACCCTGCTCAGAGAAGAAATCTTGGTCCATATCCGGCAGCCAGAGGGCACACCACTCAATCACTTCCGAAGGATCATCTGGTGCCCCTTCATCCCTGAGGAAAGCGAGGACTGCTGCGAGGAAAGTAGCCCAACAGTGGCCCTGCTACATGAAGACCGAGTAAGGGGGCCAGGCATGGTGAGGGTGGTGATAGAGCAGCCCTATTGTGTACTTAAGCTGAACACTCACTTCCCTGTGCCTTTAGGCTGAGGTGTGGGACCTGGACATGCTCCGCTCTAGCCACAGCACCTGGCCTGTGGATGTTAGCCAGATCAAGCAGGGCTTCATTGTGGTAAAAGGCCACAGCACGGTAGGCCTAAATGACTGTCTCCCTGTCCTCCCACTCTTCCTTATGGCCCCCATCTATTCCCTGTATCTTCTCTCAGAGCATAAAGTGGCCTTACCTGTGGAACCTACTCCTTACCTTGTTGTGCCCTGAAGAGCTGATCTCCTCTGAGCCCCCACTCATTCAGTTAGTCATATAGATATGCAAGCCCACTGTGTGGCTTGGCTCAGCTTACTCCCATCTTTAATTTGGAAGGGTTCATTCCCCCTCTAGTCGGGTAGCAAAGCTCTTTGGGTTCTTCCCAGTGCCTAAGTGAAGGAGCCCTTTCACCTGATGGAACTGTCCTGGCTACTGCAAGCCATGATGGCTATGTCAAGTTCTGGCAGATCTACATTGAGGGGCAGGATGAGCCAAGGTAAGGCAAAGCCTCAAGGATTTGGATCCCCCTAGGAAGGGGAACATACCTTCACTCAGGCTCCTCGTCTGCCTGCCTGCAGGTGTCTACATGAGTGGAAGCCTCATGATGGGCGGCCCCTGTCTTGTCTCCTGTTCTGTGACAACCATAAGAAACAGGACCCTGAGTGAGTGAGTGGGCAGGCACTTGAGTGGTGGGCTGGTCCATGGGCTCCCATTTTGGTGCACAGCCAACCACTTAGTGCATTATTGCTTTGCAGAATCCCTTTCTGGAGGTTCCTCATTACTGGTGCGGACCAAAATCGGGAGCTAAAGATGTGGTGCACAGTATCCTGGACCTGCCTACAGACCATTCGGTTAGTAGAGGCTAGGGAACTTGGTGAGGATGGCCCACTGGGGATGTGGCTTTTTGAATTCTGAGTCATTTAGCCTGCTTTTTGGCTCTCTAGCTTTTCCCCAGATATTTTCAGCTCAGTGAGTGTGCCCCCCAGCCTCAAGGTTTGCTTGGACCTTTCAGCAGAATATCTCATTCTCAGTGATGTGCAAAGGAAGGTAAGCTGCCATGGGGCACCTGGGGCAGAGCCGCTGTTATCAGGGAGAGCGGGAGTATGTGACACACATGCAGTCTTCACAGCGTCTGAACTCAACTAGGAATTTGCCACCTGTGCAGGTCCTCTATGTGATGGAGCTGCTGCAGAACCAGGAGGAGGGCCGTGCCTGCTTCAGCTCCATCTCAGAGTTTCTGCTCACCCATCCTGTGCTGAGCTTCGGCATCCAGGTTGTGAGTCGCTGCCGGCTGCGGCACACTGAGGTGCTGCCTGCTGAGGAAGAAAATGACAGCCTGGGGACTGGTGAGCTGCCCCAGGGTCAGGGTTGTAAGTTGTATGTGGAGGCATGCTGAGGCACAAAGCAAGCTAGGCTTTGATTGTCCATGCTGGGGCTGGAGGAGTAGCATAGCAATTAGAATGCAAGGCCCTGAGTTCGATTCCTCAGCACCTTATAAGCCAGGTGTGGTGGCACATTCCTATAATCCCAGCACCTGGGAGGCTGAACCACGAGGATTGTTGTGAGTTCCAGGCCAGCCTGGGCTATGTAGTGAATTCAGTACCTGACTGGGCTACAGAGTGTCTCAAAAAAAAAAAAAAAATTGCCCATGCCGTCCTGTCCTTTCAGAGGGTTCCCATGGAGCTGGTGCCATGGAATCCGCCGCTGGCGTGCTCATCAAGCTTTTCTGTGTGCATACTAAGTGAGTTTGTCAGGGAGGCCCACCCATGGTCCGTGTCTTCCTCCCACTCTGCTTACCTCACTTCTCTTCCTGTAGGGCACTGCAAGATGTTCAGATCCGCTTCCAACCACAGCTGAACCCTGATGTGGTTGCCCCACTCCCCACTCACACTGCCCACGGGGACTTTGGTGAGTGAGGGGTGAGAAGGAAGCAGGTTGAAATGAGCAAGGTCAGCAATCTGATTTAAGTAGTGGCTTTTTCCACAGCCTTTGGGGAGTCTCAGCCTGAACTAAGTTCTGAAAACCGGGGGTCAGCTACCCATGGCTCACAGCCTGACCTCCGACGTATCGTGGAGCTGCCTGCACCTGCTGACTTTATCAGCCTAAGCAGTGAGACCAAGCCCAAATTGATGACACCCGATGCCTTCATGACACCCACTGCTTCCCTGCAGCAGGTACCTTCCTCCACGGTAGGGAGACCTGAGGGTGCCCCCACCCACAGGCCGCAGTGCTCACCCCCGTGTCTCCTCAGATCACTGCATCCCCTAGCAGCAGCAGCAGCAGCAGCAATAATAGCAGCAGCAGCAGCAGCAGCAGCTCTCTTACAGCTGTGTCTGCTGTGAGCAGCACCCCAGCCGTGGACCCTTCTTTGCCCAGGTGAAGTGAAGGCCAGGGTTGGGGGATGGCAAGGGCTAGTACCAGCTGATACCGAGCTCCGATTACTTCCTGACACCAGACCACCTGAGGAGCTGTCCTTGAGCCCCAAACTGCAACTGGATGGTGGTCTGACAGTGAGCAGCAACAGTAGCCTGCAGCCTAGCCCACGCAGCCTCCTGCCCAGCCTGCTCCCAGGCCCTCCCGATAAATTGAGTTCCAAGGGACCTGGGCAGGTATGTGTATGCATGTATGAGAAGTGCTGGGTAGCTGGTAGATGGCAGCAAGAAAGATTGGTGGCAGTGTCCTCCCGCATGCTTTTTCTGCTAACTCTGCTCTACCTCAGGCGCTTCATGTTTCCCCAGCATTCATGTAAGCCTTCCATGTTCCCTGGAGGGCATATCCCCTGCCTTCCATTCCCACTTTCTCTCCTGGGCTGTGACCCTGTTTTTGACCTACATCTCCCTGCCCCACTATCCCATCGTCGTCATTAATAAAATCAGTGCCTCATCTCTATGCCCTCACTACCTCCTAACACCTAAGCTCCGTCTTTGACCTACCTCAGGTATCTACTGCTGCCTCTGCACTGTCTTTGGAGCTGCAGGAAGTGGAGCCCTTGGGTCTACCCCAGGCCTCCCCCAGTAGAACCCGCTCTCCTGATGTTATCTCCTCGGCTTCCACTGCCCTGTCCCAGGACATCCCTGAGATTGCGTCTGAGGCCCTGTCTCGTGGCTTTGGCCCCTCTGCTCCTGAGGGCCTTGAGCCAGACAGTATGGCCTCAGCTGCCTCAGCACTACACCTGTTGTCCCCACGTCCTCGGCCAGGGCCTGAGCTTAGCCCCCAGCTTGGCCTGGATGGAGGCTCTGGGGATGGGGATCGCCATAGTACCCCTTCCCTCCTGGAGGCAGCCTTAACCCAGGAGGCTGCAACCTCTGATAATCAAGTCTGGCCTACAGCACCTGACATAACACGTGAGACCTGTAGCACTCTGGCAGAGAGGTGAGGATCTTGGGAGGGAGAAAGTGTGGTGGTAGGAAGGACCTCAGAATCATCTACTGCTGATTTAACCTGTTTTATTAGCCCCAGAAATGGCCTCCAGGAAAAGCACAAAAGCCTGGCCTTCCACCGGCCACCATATCATCTGCTGCAGCAACATGACAGCCAGGACACTAGTGCTGAGCAAAGGTCAGCACTCTCCTACACCATTTCCTTCACAAGGGAGGGTCAGCAAGTGGGCTGGTGCTTACCCCTCGCTACCCTTCCTACAGTGATCATGATGATGAAGTGGCCAGTCTTGCTTCTGCCTCAGGAGGCTTTGGTACCAAAATTTCCACTCCACGGCTGCCTGCCAAGGACTGGAAGACCAAGGGATCCCCTCGGACCTCACCCAAGCTCAGAAGGAAGAGCAAAAAGGATGATGGGTAGGGGAAGTTCTGGAGGCGGGGAGAGGGATGGTCTCTAGGCTGCCGGACATAGCCTGAGTTGCCTCTTGCTTTTTATAGGGATTCAAGTGTGGGATCCCGACTTACAGAACACCAGGTGAATGAGCACTTTTCTGTGAGGGTGGGAAGGGCTCTGGGCCAGTCCCTGTTGGGTGGGGAAGAGTGAGGCAGGCATCATGTGACTGTCAATCCTACTTGCAGGTGTCAGAGCCCCCTGAGGATTGGCCAGCAGTAGTTTGGCAACAGCAGAGAGAGCTAGCTGAGCTGCGGCACAGCCAAGAAGAGTTACTACAGCGTCTGTGTGCCCAACTTGAAGGCCTGCAGAGCACTGTCACGGGTCATGTTGAACGTGCCCTTGAGACACGGCATGAGCAGGAACGTATCCTTGACGGTGCTGCCACAGCATGGCGGAGGAGCAGAGTAGCATTCTCGTCCTGGGAAGGGGTGTGGGACATGCTTTAGGCCTGTTCCTTAGCTACAGTGCAGAAAGGCGGCTGGAACGGGCACTGGCTGAGGGGCAGCAGCGGGGCGGGCAACTGCAGGAGCAGCTGACACAGCAGCTATCTCAGGCACTGTCTTCAGCTGTGGCTGGGCGGTTGGAGCGCAGTATACGAGATGAAATCAAGAAGACGGTTCCTCCATGTGAGTTTTGCAAGGACACTGCCTTTGGGTGTCCTGGGTAGGAATGGGGTACCTGTCAAGCTTCTTTTTCTGGTTTTACCTTCTTTTCCTCACCCTGCCTCAGGTATGTCCAGGAGTCTGGAGCCTGTGGCCAGCCAGCTGAGCAACTCGGTGGCTACCAAGCTGACAGCTGTGGAGGGCAGCATGAAAGAGAACATCTCTAAATTGCTCAAGTCCAAGGTGCTATATGGCCCAAGACTGCGGGTAGGCAGGTTTTGTCGGGTCAAGTAGGGCTCAGGCTTTCAACTTGGACCCTTTGTTTACCCCAGAACTTGACAGATGCTATTGCCCGAGCTGCTGCAGACACACTACAGGGGCCAATGCAGGCTGCTTACCGTGAAGCCTTCCAGAGCGTTGTACTGCCAGCCTTTGAGAAGAGCTGTCAGGCCATGTTCCAGCAGATCAATGATAGCTTCCGACTGGGCACGCAGGAATGTGAGTGGGGTCCTGGGGCTCAAGGTAGGAGGGGCTGACCTTTCCTACTACCATCCCTCTTACGGCCGCTCTGGTCACCTTTCAGACTTACAGCAGCTAGAGAGCCACATGAAGAGCCGGAAGGTACGAGAACAGGAAGCCAGAGAGCCTGTGTTGGCCCAACTTCGGGGCCTGGTCAGCACATTGCAGAGTGCCACTGAGCAGATGGCAGCTACTGTATCCAGCAGTGTTAGGGCTGAGGTGCAGCACCAGCTGCATGTAGCTGTGGGCAGGTGAGTTGGCAGAGCTCTGAACAAGGTAGTGGATTGGAAAGGGCTAGACTAGCCTTCCTAATCAACACTGCCTCACTTTGCTTTCTTTGCAGCCTGCAGGAGTCAATTTTAGCACAGGTACAACGCATTGTTAAGGGTGAGGTGAGTGTGGCACTCAAGGAGCAGCAAGCTGCTGTCACCTCCAGCATCATGCAGGCCATGAGATCAGCTGCTGGCACACCTATTCCATCTTCCCACCTTGACTGCCATGCCCAGCAAGCCCATATCCTACAGTTGTTACAACAGGGCCATCTGAATCAAGCCTTCCAGCAGGTATGATGGTATAAAGATCCTATTAAAAGCCAAGGATCGGGGCTGGAAGAATAGCTCAGTGGTTAAAGCACTTGCCTAGCAAGCTCAAGTCCCTGAGTTCTATTCCTCAGCAACACACAAGCTGGGCATGATAGAACACGCCTGTAATCCCAGCACTTGTTAGGCTGAGGCAGAAGGATTACCTTGAATCCAAGGCTAGCCTGGGCGCCATAATGAGTTCAGGACCAACCTGGGATACAGAACAAGACCCTACCTCAAAAATAAATAAATAAATAAATGCAGAAGTTGTTCTGACAAGGCCTATATAGTATACATTCCACACTGTCCTCCAGGTTCTGGGGTGTCTGGAAGACTTGTTTTTGAGGGCTGGGGTTATAGCTCAGTGATAAAAGCACTTAGCATGCATAAGACCCTGAGTTTGGTTTCTAAGTACTACATAAATATTAGTTGGGTGTGGTGGCACACATCTGGAATCCTAGCACTCAGCCAGCGAAGGAAGGAGGATTGCCGTAGGTTTGAGGCAAGCCTGAACTACAGAGAAGACCCTGGCTGTCTCTCAACATTAATTAATAATTCTATCAGATCTCTTTGTTAATTTTTGTCTTCTAAGCCATTGCCTGTGTTGCTTCCTTGTCTTAGACCTCTTTCTTCAACCCACTTTACGTCATGACTTCTATTCTCAGGAAACCTTTTCTGATCTTTTTATTATTTTAGGGTACCATATAGCCATATAGTACTCTGTGGGTTCCTGAGCATCCCCTTCTGAAGCCCTCAGTACCCACCTCTGTCTTTTTCTCCCAGGCCACATACTAGACAAGCAGCCATTCCATCCTGAAATTAGCTGTAAATGTTACTGCCCTGTTCTGTCCGCAGGCACTGACGGCTGCTGACCTGAATTTGGTGCTGTACGTATGTGAAACTGTGGACCCAGCCCAGGTTTTTGGGCAGCCACCCTGCCCACTCTCCCAGCCTGTGCTCCTTTCTCTCATCCAGCAACTGGCATCAGACCTTGGCACTAGAACTGACCTCAAGCTCAGGTAAGTGAGGGCAGTCAGAGATCAGGAGATGAGCTGAGGAGGGGTGGCAGGGAGGGAGCAGTTGGAAGCACAGACACCCGCTGCTGCCTGATTCCCCTCCCTAAATTTTTTCTTCCATCTCCACCTCCACCATTCTGAGGTGGAGACTTCCCTTGCCACCAGTCCCTCTAAGCATCAGTGTTACCATTTGTATAGAGGCACTCCCATCTATAGCCTGACTTTTTTACTCTACCTTTAGCTACCTGGAAGAGGCTGTGATGCATCTGGACCACAGTGACCCTGTCACGCGAGACCACATGGGTTCTGTCATGGCCCAGGTGCGACAGAAGCTTTTCCAGTTCCTGCAGGCTGAGCCACACAACTCCCTTGGCAAAGCAGCCCGTCGTCTCAACCTGATGCTACATGGCCTTGTGACCCCCAGCCTCCCTTAGCCACTAATTCCTTCTTTCACAGGGGTGGGATGGCACTGAAGGCCAGTAGACAGGCCCAAGCCAAGTTGGGGTTGAATCTGCTGTTTACCTGTTCAGGCCTCCACCTTGGGTGTTTGGGTGTGGGAGACAGGATGCACTGGCTGTGGTCTGCGGATTGTGGTAGCCAGCAGGGTTAGGCTGGGGCCCTGGGCAGGTATTATGCCTTCTTGGGTTCTCCCATGCCTGGAGCATGACCCCGAGATTGTGACACCACTTGAGTTGAATTTTCCATGTTCCTTTTTACCTCTTGACTTGGATTTCTTTTTTTTTTTTGTTTTGTTTTGTTTTGTTTTGTTTTTGAAAAACATTGAGAAATTCAATTAAATGCTTTTTGAATAAGATGGCACATGAGTGTGGTTTTAGTGCCTTTGGTATGACTGAAATTGTCCTCTCTTCTTTCTGTGAGGAGGTCTGTATATGCCAGTCCATTACTCATTACTCAGGGCATAATTATCCACTCTCCTCTGTTCAGCTGCTTTCTCAGATAACCCTTCTCAATTCTGGGGCTGCCCAGTACCAACCTGTGCCTCTAGCCATTTCTCCTTTGTGGGGTTGCTCCTTGATTCTCTGCCAATCTGGGTGCTGGAGGCGGGCTGCTGACTAGCTTCAGGCCACGCCCCACACCTCCCATCCAATCGTGATCCCTCTTGGGGGCTGGGCCAGAAGGCTGCTCTGAGCAGCTGGTAGCTCCCTCATTAGGCTCCCAGCCAGGGACGATGCGCTGCTGGCACTGTTGCCGCGGAGAGCGGCTGCCACCCCGTGCCCTGAGACTGTTGCTGTTGCTGCCACTAGGTGAGTGTGGGTGTCCTGGGTTTGGCCCAGGCTGAACCTTCCCTTGTAGGTCCCCCAGCAGCTTGGGTTATACGAAGTGGAGTGGGAGTGGGGAGCCAAGATGGAGAGGAGTTGTGAGGGTTCCAGGAAATTGTGACAGTTTGTTCCTTCATAATGGAAGGAGAGAAACAAACTGGGCCCCAGTTGTGAGAGAAGGACCTCAAAATTTCGCAACTCTTCTGATAAAAAGAGCCCATGGCCACAGGCAGGATTCTTAAATCAGCGATGGCATCCCTGAGGTCCCTTATGAAGGTCTAGCCATGATCTTCACCTTTATCTTGTCCAATCTCATCTAAGGCACAATAACCTATCTTTGGGGAAGAGGTGGCCTGTGGTTACCCTCCAGGCCCCTTTTTGTACTATCCTAACTCCTTCAAGTGGACCACCTTCACCTCACTAGAGCTCAGATTCCCCTCCCTTTACCCTAATTGCATCCCAATTTGGTCCTGACTTGAAGGGCACCAAGGCAGCTGATCCCCAGACATGCCCCTTAATTCCCTAAGGCACCCCTTTCACGCTGAGTCACATCTCCAGAGCTTTCCCAGATAAACTAGCCCCTGGGGCTGAGGGACGGCTGGTTTATCCTCTCAACCATTCTCCATCCCCACCCCTCCAGTCCTTGTACCTTCCCTAATCGCAGCCGCAGAGAGCCCAGTCGCAGAGAGCCCAAACCGCTGTGATACAATATACCAGGGCTTCGCAGGGTGTCTCATCCGCTTGGGGGACGGCATGGGCCGAGGAGGCGAGCTGGAAACTGTCTGCAGGTACTGGCAGGTGGGAGGCAGTGGGTAAGTGGGAGGAAGGTTCAGTCGGCACCACCCTCGGGGCAATTCCAAAACCTTATGGCCCCACCTAAATGCCACCTCCCTCCCCATCTGATTCTCTTAACAGGTCCTGGAATGATTTCCACGCCTGTGCCTCTCAGGTCCTGTTGGGCTGCCCAGAGGAGGCAGCTGCTGTGTGGGAGTCACTACAGCAAGAAGCTCGCAGGGCCCCACACCCTGATAACTTGCATACTCTGTGTGGTGCCTCAGTGCACATCCGGGATCATGGTGTGGGCCCAGAGACCAACCAGGAGACATTGAGGGCTACAGGACCTGCATCTGCCCCAGCCCCTGCACCCTCTTTGCTGGCTGCTGCTCTGGCGCTAGCCTGCCTCTTGGGGCCTCTGGCCTAGCCATGCAGGTCTGGCGGAAGCATCCATGCCTCCAGCCCTGCGCAGGTAGTCACTTTCTGGGCTCTGCAGAGTGTGCACAGTTTTCATTAAAGGTATTTATATTTGCACTAAGGTCCTTCCTTTCTCCCATCTGCAGTCTGCTTGACTGGGGCAGAGGGGCCCCAGAAGCTGAACCCCAGCATGGGCTGGGCGGGGCCCAGGGCCACCACTGGGGACTCAATCTTCTTGCTTACATTCATTTCCCCTGCTGCAGCACACAACTTTCCATTACATCCCAGTCCCAAGAGCTCTGGTGGAAATCCAAAATCGGCTAGAATGTATAGCAGTTCTCTGTCTTCCTGGCTGGGGTGGGGCTCAGATATAGGGGAGGGGGTGGGAGTTCTCAGGCCCATACTGATCTTTCTTACTCCTCCTATCCTGGCTCCTAGAGAGGTGGTAGATTGATTTGATGCAGGCCTCCCCCAAGCCAGCTCACCCTCCTCAGACTTCCAGCCTCCAGGTTCCTGACATCTCACTTTCTCCTCCCTCTGTGGAACTATCATCTCACCCTTCAACACATTCTCAGCCTCTTAGCTCAGTTCCCTCCTTAGGAGTTGTGGTCCATTACAAGGAGGCATGTTCCAGAAGCCTGTGTTGGAGCTCACATTCAAGCCCCTGACAGGATCTGAAGCTGCAGAAACTGGGGTCACAAAGAGGGATCCTGCAGCCTCTGCTTTCTACAACCTTGTTCTTTGAGAAGTATGCAGTGTGGAACCAAAACAATCCCAGAGGTCTTTCTGGAAGCAGTAGAATGAGATTATATGCTGTCTACGGAGCCCCTTATCATCTGACTGGAAAGGAAAGGCAAGAATCAACGTGGCAGAAGCTGGGCAGGAGGCCTCAGAGGGAAGGGGAATCCTCTTCTATTTAATTACTTGTATGTGGGCATTGCCATGATCTTCTCACTGGCTTCTTTTATTACTCCCCCCGCCACACACACACACGCTTTTTCTCTATTTTTTAAATTGAAAAGCTAATGCCTATGTGAAACTCCTTCCCTTTGGCCTCCTGGCCCTACTAAGCCAACTCTGTTCACTCCTAGAGTCCCCATATGAAACAGCAGCAAAAAGGGGCTAGTTCTTGTCGGGGTCTGGGGGTTCCTGGCCACCATTGGCCACTGGCGATCAGGAACCAGCAAAAGTCTGGGGGAACAGGGTCTTGAGTGGTGTGAGTAGGACGGAATCACATCCGGGATGCTGAATCAGTGTAACAGCTCGTTTATTGGAGGTGAGGGCCAGGTTTATAAGCAGTTTAAGGGGGGTGGGTCCACCAGTTAACAGGGCAAGGATCATACACTGACTGGGGGGATTTGGAGTCTGAAAGTAGCCTAATTTGCATGGCAGGACTTGCGAAACCTGACTGCGTCATTTCTGGTAAGGGTCTGGAAGCAGGGGAAGGTTAGGAATTTGGATATGATGAGTTGTGGCCCTTCCTAGGTCTGAGATAAGAAGGAGTAACCCCACGCCTGCTGGTCTCGTCTCGAGCATCAAGATTATCAGGGTATGAGCCACTGCTACCTACAATCATCCCAGGCCTAGTCAGGGTCCCACAAGTTCTCCCAAGTCCTTGGGGAGGCTTCAGATGAGCAAAGCAGCACTCATAAGGAGATGAAGGAAAAGTGGGCTGAACTGCAGAGGGCTTTGTAAGAGATCAACTGGGAAAGAGAGTCATGAGACCCTGGAGTTCAGTAGGCCAAACTTACACTGAAGTCCATGCTAGGGAGGCTGACAGTTCCCAGGACAGTGTCAAGCCTGATGAGATCCTTGCTGACCCTCCAAGGTGACAGATGCCTCTCTAGAAACCCTGTTGTCCCTATTTTTTAAACATCTTCCCATTGTGGCTAACTTAGATGCCTCAAATTATTGTGTATGTTCATGTATATGGTACTAGGGATTGAGCTCAGGGCCTTCACACTGAACTGTCTCACCAGTCCATTTCTTAGTGTCTTTTTTTTTTTTTTTTTTGACAGTATCTTGCTCTGTAGTCCAGCTTGGTACTGAATTTACTATGGAGCACAGCAGATTGGCCTTGAGCTCACAGAAATCCTCCTGCCTCAGCCTCTCAAGTGCTGAGGTGTGCACCACCTGATTTTTAGGTGATGCTGGGGAATAGAAATAAGGGCCTTGGGCACGCTAGGCAAGTTCTTTAACCATTGTGCTACATTCCCAGCTCCAAATACCTCAAATTAATGCCCTCTCTCTTCTCTGACTACTACCTTTGCTTCTGAGCTTTATTCATCTGGATTTTTTTTTTTTTTTTGAGACAGGGCCTCACTCTGTAGTCCAGGCTTGTCCTAAACTCACTAGGTGTCCAGGCTGGCCTCAAACTCATGGCAATCCTCCTGCCTTAGCCTCCCAAGTGTGAGTGTTAGGATTACAGGTGTGCAATACCACACCTAGCTTATGTGGTGCTAGGAAATTGAACCCAGGGCCTTGCACTTGCTAGTCAAATTCTTTAACCTCTGAGCTATTCCTGTAGCCCTGCCTGGACTTTTATCCTCACTTCTGTCAACCAACCCTTGCCCATCTTGTCATATCACCTGAAGGAAAAGAAACAACTTGCCTAAAACTGTCCCCCCAACCCTGACCGCTGGAACTTTTTCAGAAGGAAAAGCATAGTTTTCGTTCTTCTTGAATCTTTGTATCTTTTTTTTTATATATATATACAGAATACCTGTCCCCATTTCCACCTGGTGAACTAACTTTTCTTCTTTCTTTCTTTCTTTCTTTCTTTCTTTCTTTCTTTCTTTCGTTCTTTCTTTCTTTCTTGTTTTCTGGCTGGCTGGATTTCTTGCAGTACTGGGGTTTGAACTCAGGCCTTTGGTTTGAGCTACATCTCCAATCCCCAGCCTTTTTTACTGCTTTATTTGAAATAAGGTCGTAAGCTGGAGGAATAGCTCCCCAGTTAAATGCTTACCTAGCAACCTCAAGGCCCTGGGTTTGATTCCCCAGCACCACATAAAACAGATACGATGGCACATACCTGTAATCCTTGCACTTGGGAGGCTGAGGCAGGAGTATTGCTGTGCATTCAAGGCCAGCCTTGGTGACATAGTGAGTTCAGGACTAGCCTGGACTGAGTGAGATCCTATCTCAGAAAAAAAAAAGAAAGGAAAAAGGAGATAAGGTCTTGCTAAATTGCCTAGGCTGGACTTGATATCTCCTTGCTTCAGCCTTTTATTTATTTATTTATTTATTTTTGAGACAGGGTCTTACTCTGGAGTTCATTAGTTCTGACCTCACTATGTAGCCTAGGTTGGCCTCAAATTCACAGCAATCCTCTTGCCTCAGCTTCTCAAATGCTAGGATTACAGGTATATGCCACCATGCCAGGCTTATACAGTGTATAGAATCAAACCCAGGGCCTTGAGTTTAGCTAGGCAAGAGCTCTAACTTCTGTGTTGTTCCTCTAGGCCCACTGCCTCAGCCTTTCAGAATGCTGGGATTACAGGTGTGTGCCACCATACCTGGCTAACTCCTTCTTGTTCAGTATCACCTCTAGGAAGTGCTCTCTAACTGTGAAGGCACACTGAGTTGAAACCACCTATAGGGCTGGGGACAGGGCGTAGCTCAGCATTTGTCTATCATGTGCAAAGCCCTGGTTTCGATTCCCCAATACCACCTAAAAACCTAGCCACCCCTTTTATCCAGTGATACCTCTTCTGGGAATCTTTCTAAAGAGTTAAAAGCATCATGTAAAAGAGATACACATATATTGATATTTGTAGCAGCACAACTAACAATAGCTAAAATGTGGAAGACACCAAAATACCCATCAACAGACCAATGGATACATAAATTGTAGCGTATGTACACAATGGAATACTACTTGTCTATAAAGACAGATAGGCTGAGGCTTTTGTAGGTAAGTGGAGGCAACTTGAGACCATCATGCTCAGTGGAGTGAGTCAGACACAGAAGGTTAAATATTGAATGGCTTCTCTAATATGGGAAACCCAGGTTACAGACATTCCATAAAACTAAGTGGAAGGGATATTGGGAACTAGTGGGGAGAGGAAGGTTGTGGGAAGGACAAAAAGGGTTTGTAATTTTGAGACTATATGTATGTGCACAAAAACTCAAGTTCAATGTAAACATTATTATTGCATATATACATATCAATAAAATGGGGGGGGACCTAGCCAGGTATGATAGTGCATGCATGTAGTCCCAGCACCTGGAATGCAGCTGAAGCAGGAGAATTGCCATGAGTTTAAGTCCATCCTGGGCTACATGGTGAGTTCATGACCACCCTGGACATTAGAGCAAGACCTTGTGTCAAAAATAAAACAAGCGCTGGAGGAATAGCACAATGATTACAGTGCTTGCCTAGCAAGTGTAAGACCCTAAGTTCAGTTCCCTAGCACCACATAAACTGGATGTGATGGCACATAGCTGTAATCCTAGGACTAAGGAGATTGAAGGCAGGGGGATTGCCATGAGTTTGAGGCCAGCCTGGGCTACAGAGAATACCCTCTCTCAAAAATAAAATCAATAAAAATTTAAAAAAGCAAAATACCATCTGTAAGTTTAAGCAGCTCTTGGGAAACTTCTACCTCAGTAATGATAGCACTGGCTTATTATTATCTGGGTCCCCACTGTGGGTTCCTCAAGGGCAAGGAGTCCTCTTTGTGTCTATAGCAACATGGAGCTTGATATAAATGGGTGCACTTATGCAGTGAGTGGAATGATAGAATCTCTAAATTCGGCATAGGAAGTGGTGTAGTTATCAAGTACTCGGACGGAGAATGACCTGGGTGTAGAAGGTATATCATCTTGCTTCAACCTCTTCATACTCCTGAGAGGAAGGGCATTGGGGCTTCAGAGCCCAAAGGTCTTCCAGAGATACTCTTGGTGGGTGGCTAGGAATAGTGTGCGTGCTGCAGGGGCCTGGCTTCTCTGGCCAACCACTGGGGGATTACCATCCTCCTGCTGTGACCTACTTTCCCCCTGGTTTTTGCTCTCTAAGTCCCTACTCTTCCATTGGGGGGAGGTAGGCGAGGGGAGAAAGAATCTGCTCTCTGGCCAGGGGCTTAAGGGCTTTGTGTATTTTATCCCAGAGCTAGAGGAGAGGTATGGCCGGCCGATAGCCAGGCTAACTAGGTCCTGGGCACAGCTGCTCAGGCCAGAGCATCACAGAGGGAGTGTTTCACATTTGAAGCTATGAGAATGAGAAATAGCTTATTTCTCAGAATGAAGCCTGGCAGCTGGAGGTCCTTGGATGTAGTACCCTATCTCAATATCCTTCTCTACTGGAGGGCATCATCCTCTTCCACAGGGTGGCACCTATATAAGGAGCTCAATAAATTTTTGTTAATTTGTTGAGTGTCTGTAAAATTAAAGTGGCTGGATTTCTGAGCCATCAGAATTCCCAAATCTGAAATTCTGTATTATTTTTAACCCTTTTTAAAGTCAGCATTATGGTCCCCATTACACATAGATAAGAAAAATGAGATTTAAGGAGGTATCATGTTGTGCCTAAGAATGACAGCTGTGAAAATGTTGGAGCCGGGGGGGGGGGGGGGGGGGGGGGGGGGGGGGGGGGGGGGGGGGGGG
>PVKB01005108.1:45000-109968 GCA_004027205.1 Ctenodactylus gundi | reverse complement strand
TTCATCTCACCTTGTACTGTGGGCCGAGGAATATACATACATCCTTCCCGTAAGTTTCAGGCCCCATGATGGGGTTAGGGATGGGGGGAGGAGAAGGAGTAGAAACACAAGCTTTATTGCTAGTGATGCCAGGTTTATTATTGGTGTGTACACGAGGTCTAAATGGCTTGTCCAGTCCCTCTTCTGTGGCTAAGAGAATCTGCTCATCTCTACAGAAGGTACAGGAAAAAAAAAATGGTAGCCACTTTGCTATCAGTAGCATGTAAGGGGAAGGGGGCCTACGCTGATGGAATCGTCCCTCGGAGACGTGGCCCTCCCTTCTGGAGAGAAGCTAGGGAGCTCTGTGCCTTCACACTGAGCTCCCTCCGTCCTACAGACTGGGCCTGTGTCTCCATTTCACCGAACTGCTCTTAAGACAGGCGAGGAAGGAAATGGTCCTTCCTATCTCCCACCCCTTTCCCGTAAAGTGTGAATCACAGAAAACACAAACATCCCTTTCTACCTGTCAAGAGGATTATGTCACACGCAAAGCACTTCAGCGACTGAAAAAGGCCTCTCTGATTTACCTGAGCCAAAGAAAATGCAGGCATCTGATTTATTGGGTTTTTTGCTTTTCAACCCTAACTGCATCCTCAGGCCCAAAGCAAATATTATACATGGAAATCTGTTGCTTAGTTAGCACAAGAACGGTTTTGTTTCCGTTGCATGGAATAGAGGTTGGATCGGCCGGGAGTCTTCAGCAGAAACCACAGGCCCCTCCGCCATGTCCATCACCTGACCTGAAAAGAACATTTCCAGCTTTTATGAATGGGCTGATTGGCAGCCCTGCGCCCGTTGGTGTAGATGTGGCTAAGGGCATTAAACTCGAGGCCGGGGCTTGCATTGAGGTCCTGCCTTGCCTGACAGTGGTTATGGATCATGGGCGGGTGCCCCGGATCTCACGCTGAGTGTCGTGAGGCCATCTGGAGCGCAGAGGGAAAGATGGCCCAGTTACCTGGCCTGAGTTGGGCAGGGCGGAAAGGTGGTCAGGGCTGTGTAATTCTTGTCAGTGACATGGGGTAAGCTTTTGTTGTCATTTCCGTATGTTTACTGTGGTACTGGGGATGGAGCCCAGGGCCTTCACGCTGAGCTACACCCTCAGCCCATTTTTATTTTTTTATTTTGAGACAGGGTCTCAGTGAGTCTCCAAGTTGGGCTCAAATCTGTGGTCTTCCTGCCTCTGCCTCCCAGAGGGCTGGGATGACAAGCCCCACTCCCAGTTTATTGGAAAATTAAGAATGATCAAATACCCAGTTCCTCTTTTTCTTTGAATTGGATTTTCGTGTGGGAAGCTCTAAGCCCGGATGCGTAGGAGGAGTCCGTAACTCACAGAACTGGTGGGCTGGTGATGAGATTAGGCCAGTAACAGCAGAGAAAGGACTGCAACTGCTGTCGCCTTGAGCACCATGCCCTCAGGATTGGTGCCAGTGAGAGTAATCATACCGTGAACACCTGTAAGCTTGCCACAGGGTGAAATCCACACACAAGAGCGACCCCTTCCAGCCCGTCTGCAGTCTTTTCTCCAAGAGAAAACCCCAAACTTGTTTCCAGTGGCTGGCCACATTCCTAAACAAGGTTGCTTCATTGTTTGGTGACTGGGAATGTCGTGAAAACAGAAGAAAAATGCATTTGTTCTTCAGTTACCTGTTTTCTCTGTTGAATACTGAGTTCCTGGGATGTAAGGTGTGTTCACTCTTCCGTTTATGTGTGTTTCTGTTGATCGTACAATAATTTTTTATTCTATCGTTGATACATGGGCTGTCTCCCACCTTTGGTCATGACAAGCAATGCCTCAACAAACATACTTTTCCGTGTCTTGAGGTGTGGATTTGCAAGGCTTTTTCTAAAGAATGTTCTAGAAGCAGAATTTCTCAGTGGCAGATGATGTGCTCGATGCCCAGCGGTCATGTGTGCCACAGTGTTTGTTCAAGTGCCCGTGTGCTTCTCGGTCCCTGCTTGCTGAGTAGCACATCTCGCCTAATCCCCCATCATTCCCCAGCGTTCGGTCCTGTTGGCTTTTTGGGTTTGGCACATGACTGTATGCGAAATGCTTGCTCTGTGGAGTTTTAATTTGTATTGTTCTGATGACAAGGGAGATCGAGCATCTTTTGCTTTTTCATGAGCATTTATGTCTCCTTTTTCTATGAAGCGACTATGCAGTGTCTTGTGTGTAAGTGTGTGTATGTGTGTTTTACTCTAGAACGTTTGATCATAATTTTTGTTAGGTTATTTTAAGGATATGTAAGTTTTTAAAACCATCTGGAATTAATATTTAGGGTGATGCATGGTGCCCGACTGTGTGTTCTTTATGTTGAAATCTGATGGCAGCAGCCCCAGAACTTCCTTCTGTCTGTCGCCTGCTGGGCCAGCTGTGGCAGATCTCACACGCATGGAGCTTTCAGGACTCCTCCATCTCCTAGAGAGGTTGAACTGTGCATGGATCCTCTGGCGCATCGCACGGTCTTCATGATCAGATCGTCCTGGTTCAGCATTGGTGTCTGGTAGGATAAGCCCCTGTCTGGTACTTTTTTTAAAGTCCATCTTGTGAGAAACTCTTCCTAGAGAGATGTGACCAAATGTCTGTTCACCCCAGATAGGGCACAGCCAGCAGATTGAGGCAACAGTCACACCGAAGTCCAGCTTGGTGGCCCAGTGAGCCTACTGGGTCCCTTACATGGGTGATGGGTCATTTTTAGCTACTCTTACCTCTCTCCTAGTTTATATACATATTATTGATGATAGAGATATTATTTCAATAGAGATATTATATTCAGTATTATTTTGCAGACTTTTCAGATCTGAAATGGAAAACCTTTTCATATTTTCCGTATTTCCTTTGCTATGTATTTTTTTTTTTAACCAAGATGTTTTCAAGTCGAAGACACTCGTGCTGAGTTGGAGACTGGGGCAGGCTAAAGATGATGGCTAAATAGATTTCAATCAGTGCATATTTACGTGGGTTGTGGTGAAATTTTGTCAATGTTTCATTGGTATTAATCCCCAAATTCTCCCCTTTAATTACTGTTCCAAAGTCAGACCATCCCTGTAATCCGGAGCAAAGATTGACTCAATTATGATGCATTTATAGTATTGTGTTCATTTCACTTAGTATTCACACCTATCTATGCTGAAGAGAAATAAGTTTATAATTTACTTTCTTATGTTATCCAGAACACATTTTGAGGTCACGAATGTTCTTGACTTGTGTAAGAAATTGTATGATTCTCTTCCTCTCTCCTCTCACCTCTCCTGGAAAAACCTAAATAGAGTAAGGGTTATTTGCTCTTCGAAAGTTTGGAGAACTTTATAATATCATTTACCTCTGGCGTTACATTTTGGAAATGGGTCCATGTATAATTATTGCTGCAATTTTTATTTCATTTTTATCTTACGCCAGAGTGTTTATTTTGTCCTGCTGATTTTATTGGCACAATCTCTGTGGTTATTTTCTCCTTCTCACCATATATATATATTTTCCCTTTGTGCAGATGATCTGCCTTGCTGCAAGTTTAATTTTTTCACAGCACTGATTTTCATTTCTGTTCGTCTTCTTCACTTCTTCGTGCCTGTTCTTTAGCGTGTGCTTTCTTTCAACCTATCAGCTCTCTTTCCTTTCTCAAGTCTATTTCCTGTCTCGACTTCATTTTAAACAGTTTCATTGTGATATAATGGACATGGCAAATCTAACTGAATATTTCAAGTACACAACTTGATAACAAATAGACTCCAAATTTAACAACTCTAAGGGCCTCACTGCAATCAAATCACAAAGACGTCCGTCGCTCCGAGTGTCCCCTCGCTCCTTTATAACTGCCCCCCTCGCCCGCATGTCCCAGCATCCTAGGCCACAGGCAAACGCTGTTCAGCTTGCTGTCCCCGAAAATCTGTTATTCCTCTTAATTTTATGTATGCAGAAAACAAAGATGTATCCTTTTTGAGTTAGCTCAGTTACTTTGAGGTTTGTCTCATACGTCGAATACCCTTGTTGCATTAGCACTTCATTGCTTTTTATTGCTGAGTATACGCCGTTAGGTGAATACATTACTTTGTTTTTCCACTGGGCTGTGGATGGGGCTTTGTGTCGTTCCTAGCTTTGACTGTTAGGATAAATGTGCTAGGATGCTTCACGCACAGGGCTGTACATGACGTACTCACTGTCTTCTGTTGGGCAGGACTAGGCAACTAAATAATTTGGTAGGCAAGTGAGCCATTGCCATTTTTAAAAGGAATTTCTGTGGCACAGGCCTCTAATAATTCCGCTGTTCTGGGAGGCTGAGGCTGGCGAATTTCAAGTTCAAGCCCAGCTTGAGCAAGATCGTGAGACCTTGTCTCAAAATCAAAAATAAAAGAAAAAGGGGCTGGGGATGTAGCTCAGTGTGAATGTTCTGGGTTCAAGCCTCTGTGGCATTAAAAAAGAAAAAGTTTAATAATGCATAATTACGCAGTTAACTTGGTTTCCTGTGACATGCTCTAAGTGTGCCCTGGTCAGACCCATCTCCCCTCTTAACGTACTGTCCCACTCTCCCACATGGCCCCCTAATTTCTAGTAATCACTATTCTACTTTGAAGCCCACTGTTTTTTAACATGTGGGACAGAACACTTGGTTCTTACCTTCTCACATCTGGCTTATCTCCATATAATGTTCATTCATTTCACTGCAGCTGACGGGATTTCTTCTTCGTGGTTGAATGATACTCCACTGTGTACATGTACCCTATTTCTCTGACCGTCTGTTGGTGGGAGCTAGGCTGCTCGGTTCCATGCTTAGCTGTGATAGCTTGCACCTCAGTACACACGAGCGTGTCAGTGGATGTTTGTTTGGTATGCAATTTTGGATACTTATCTGGAGGTGGAATAGCAGGACTACACGGTAGACCTCTTTGCTTTTTCTTTTGCAGTACTTCTACGCTGTTCTCCGTACAGGCTGAATTCATTGGCATTCCCACCAGCACTGCCTGAAAAGCTGATTTCTTCACACTGGCTCTGGCAATGAGTCTTTGGAGCTATGTTTTTGTTTGGGGGGTTTTAGGGTGGGTGAGGGTAGGTGGGGGTGTTCATATTTTAAGTGGGATAAACAGTATCTCCCCATGACTCTGGATTGGCATTTCACTTAGGTCCAATGACTTGGGGCATTTTTCATATACACTTGTTGCTTCTTCTGAGACACGTCCACTTGGATCATCTGCCGCTTGGTGACTTGGTCGCTTGGAGTTTGTTGGTGCGAATTTTTAGCTCCTTGCGTGTTCTGGAGGTCAGCTTTGGTCAGATGAGGAGCTAGCAAATGGTATTTGCTCCCGTTCTCCTGTTCCTTTGCTCTGCTGATGGCCTCATTTGCTGTGCAGGATGTTTGTAGTTTGTCAGTGTTTTTGTTTGTTTGTTGTCTGTGTTGTTAGAATCCTATCAAGAAAAGTCACTGCTTTGCAGTGGTAGCAGGCTGAGGCAGGAGGATTGCAAGTTTGAACCTGGTCTAGGTAACCTAGTGACCCTGGGAGCTCTTGTGTCAAAATAAAACAGGACTAGGACTGTCGCTCAGTGCGAAGACCCTGAGTCCAATTCCCAGTGGTGCAAAAAAGGTAAGAATGTCATTTTCTTCACCAATGTCTTGCAGTGTTTCTTATACATTTTCTTCCAGCAGTGTTATACTTTTAGATCTTATGTTTAGGCCTTTGGTCCATTTTGACTTCGTTTGTACTAAGTAAGCAGTGGGATCGAGTTTCCGGTATGAATGTCCAGTGTTCTCTGCTCCCTGTGGTTAGGAGGCTGTCCTTTCCCCAACGTAAGTTCTTCGTGGTCAGTTGACTCTGGATGGGTGGGTTTCTTTTTTTCCTCCTTTTCTTGTCTTTTTTCTTTTTATTGGCAAGATCTCGCTCGTGTGTCTTGAGATTGGGGGTTGTGACGACTCCATCTTTGTTGTTTTTGCTCTGGCTTGGTCTATGTGGGATCTTTTGTGCTTCAATATAAATTTAAAGATTTTATTTTGAAGCTCTGTGAAGAACATCACTGGTATTTTTTCTGGGATTGCATACCCTGAAAAATGTATACTTGTTCACTGAAATTTATTCAAAGTTTTGTTTGTTTCTTGTTTGTTGGCTTGACTGAAATATTTCAAAAGGTTAGGAGTTCTGTCTTTCACTTAGTCCATTTTGCCTGTTCCCTTGTTGAGACGTTCAACTGTACTTTTATTTGGCTTATGAAACTCACTTGCTTGGTTCTTTTGAAAAATCTCCAACCCTTTCAAAGTTTTACATTCTTATCCTGCATTATCTTCCTAATGGAATTTAATTTTTTTCTATATTCTCTTGGAGAATATCATTGAGTTTTTTGATAATCATTCCTTATCAAACTTTACATCCATGTTAATATTTTTGGGACCTTCATCTGGACAGTTATTAGGTTCTTTGGATGTGTCTTATTACCTTTATCTTTTCATAGTTCTGCACTCCTATGTTGAGGTGTATCAGGTATCTGGTATATCAGGTATCTCTCTCCCTGTTAGGGATGAACTTCTTCATTAGTAGCTTCCTCCTGGAAATGGGCTTTAGGGTATCTATGGTGCAACGTTGGCTTTGTTTCTTGCTGGCCATCACGTTGAGTGTGGCCTCCCATAGCTTCTTTGGCTGTGATTAATGGCTTTGAGCCCAGTGCTTATCAGAGCTAAGTCAGAGAGACCTACTCTGTTGGCTTACCAAGAGTGGAGGTTCTCGTAGCTGAAGCAGGTGTCATGTGGAGAGCAGTAGACGTAAGCCGTGTGGCTACTGCTGCAGTGGGAACCGGAGCCTCAATAGGACGATGGTCTGTATCTGATCCCTCACCGTCGTGTCTCTGGTACTGTTCCCTGATCTGCTTTCTGGCCACCATGAACTAAGAGAGGTTGCTCCACCATGCCCTTCCGCCATGATGCTCTTATCTTAGAGCCAGTCAGCGGTGGAGTGAATCCTCCAACACTGGAGCCAAATTAAACATCTCCCCCTTCGTGCGGCAGGTGTGCAGTATTGCATCTCAACAACAGGCAAGTTGATGAATCTGGATGGGAAGTTTTCTCCCTCCCCAGCTGTGCAGCCAGGGTGGCGGGTGCCAGGGGACTGCCTTCCTCTGCTGTTGCACAGTGAAGAGCTATGGAGGATACCGGCTTCACTGAATTAAGGAAGCTTCATCCCATCCTTAATTTGCACATTTTTATCAAAATAAAATATTGGGATGTTGGTCCAGTGTTTTTTGCTCTCTCCAGTGAGATTGTCTTAAAATTCCCTTTTCCAGAGTATTAACCTGATGAATTGAATTGATTCCTTCGATCATTTTGTCTTAACATTTCTGTGTAGTGAATGTAAGGTAACTTTTTACCTCATGTTAAGTGTAGCATCTAGGGCACTAAGTACTTAAACAGTGTGGTGTATAATAGTTTAAATTCTTTGGCAGAGAAGGGCTCGTAATAGCCTCTTGGAATTCTCATGATCACCGAATCCATAGTGATACCACCTTTTTCAAGTCTTGTGTTGATAAGCTGTTCTTCTCTTTTTTCCTTAGTAAGTCTAGATAGAGATTTTTCAATTTCATTGACTTTCTCATTGATTTTTCTCTAATGTTTTATTGTTTTCAGTTTCGCTGATGTTCAATCTCTGTATTTTCTTCTGCTTATTGTGTGATACATTTTCTCTTCCTAATCTGGCTTGCTCCGACAGAAGCTGACATTGTTGATTTGATGCATGGCTGTTTCTTAATTTTAATGCTAGTAGTTTTCCCCAAGCACTGTTGCAACAATATCCCACAGATTTTAACCCATTTTCTTTTCCTTTTTATTCAGGTAAAGTCCTTCCACATTCCGTCCCCCACCCACCCCCCCGCCACCCCTAACTTCAGGTTAATGATCATGAGCTTACAGATACTTTCAGAAATCTTTTTGCTTCTGTTTTAATTCCATTGGTTAAAACCTACTTTCCATGACTTCACTCTTTCTAAATTTTTGAGATTGTTGTTGTTGTTGTTGCTTGGAATGTGGCTCATTTGGGAAAATATTTTGTGTGTACTTGAAAGGAATTTGTGTTCTGTTTCATTGATGTGGAGTATTCTATAAAAGACATTTAAATCAAACTATCGAGCAGCATTGCTCAAATTTTCTATAGTCTTGCTAATATTCTGGGTAGTTTTTATCATTTATATATAGAGAGAATAAAATATTTCACAATATTTGTAGATTTTTCTATTTTATCTTGTGGCTTTATTTTTGCTTGTTTTATTTGTTAAGTTCATTTATTAAATGCATTAATATTTGGGACTTTATGTCTTTTTGGTAAAGAGTATGAAATACTAATCTTTGTCTCTGGTAATGTGTTAGCCACTAAAATCAACTTGATATAGCCAACCTAGATTTATTCTGTTTGTCTATTATAAAGGTAAATAAGGTGGGGTCTTCCCTCTGATTTTAACCACTATGTTTTATTTTTCTTAGAGAATAAGATGTGCTTCTTAGAAGCAACAGTTAGTTGGCATTGCTTTTTCCCCCCCAGCTTGATAACCTCTCTCCTTTAGTTATGGTAGCTAGACCATCTACATGTAGACTCATTATCAATATAGTTAGATTTAAATTTATTAGCTTGTAATTTGAGTTATGCCTGTCCCATGTGGTCTGTTTCTCCTTTCCTTTTTCTGCATTCCATTGTGTTGGGTACTTGTATGATTCTATTTTAACTCTTTTGTTCACTTACTAGCTACAACTCTGATTTCTTACCTTAGTTATTTTAGCCGCTTCTTTTTGAATTTATGTATGTTTAGTTCTTCACAATCTGTCTTTATGCAATTCCATTCTACTCCATAGAACCCTGTGATATTAAACTTTCATTTCCTCTCTTTCTTCCATTGTTCTTTTCTGGCAGACATTTACTTTTATATATGTTAAAAACCTCAGAGCGCATTGCTTTTATTTTAGTTTAATCAGTAAGTTCTCCCTTAAGATTTGAATGTAGAAATTTAATGTCTTTACTACAATTTCATTTTTGGTGACTTGCATTCCTTTGCATAGGTGTACATGTTTTTATTTTCTTTCTACTCTAAGGATTTCAATAATCCTTACAGTACAGGTCTCCTGCTTATGAATTCTTTTCTGTCTGCAAAAATCTTCCTCTTCTATTCATTTTGAAGAGAGTTTTGTGAGATTTGGATGATGAGTTATCAAGGTGGAGTTTTTCTTCAGAATTCTAAAATGTCACTCCATTGTCCTTTTCCTTGTATTGTTTCTGAGGTAAATCTGCTGTCGTTCTTCATTCTTTTCTCTCTCTTTTTAAATCTGAACTTTGTCATCTGACTGGTTTTAAGATTTTTCTCTTCATCTTGGGTCTTGCGTCTTTTGGTTACACTGAATCTCGATGCGGTTGTCTTCATGGTTTCAGCACTTGAACTTTGTTGAACTTCTTGGACTTGGGGTTTCCATTTTTAGCAAATTGGAGGAAAGTTTCATCATTATCTCTATAAATATTTTTGTGTCTCACTGGCTATATTGGAGATTGTAATTGCATATATGCTGTGTTGCTTGAAACTGACCCCTTGGTTGGCGCTTGCCCACCCCTTTCTGCCTCCTCCTTGCCGTGTGCTCTTCCCTGCTGACCATCCTGGTGGTACTGCTGTGGTGCCAAAAGTTTATTTGTCTTTTCTTCTACAATGTCTAAACTGTCATTAATCCCAACCAGTGTGTTTTTGATCTCAGACAATATAGTTTTGACTTGTGGAATTTCCTTTTGGGCCTTTTGAAAAAAGGCCTTTCATCTCTCAACTTTTTAAATATAAGGAATATGATTATAAAAACTTTTAATATTCTTTTATTGGCTAATTCTAACATCTAAAATAGTCCATTTTTTGATTTTTTCCTCATATTTTATGCCTGAATTTTTATTTATTTTTATTTATTTATTTTGGGAGCCATGCTCTTGTCCTGTAGTCCTAGTGGGCCTGAACTCACTGTGTAATCCAGGCTGGCCTCAGACTCACTGCAGTCCTCCTGACCCAGCTTCCTGAGTAGTACTGGGATTACAGGTCCATGCCACCATATCTAATTAATGTGGTTCTGGGGAATCGAACCCAGGGCCTTGCACCTTCTAGGCAAATGCTGTAACTGCTCAGCTATGCCCGCACCCCTTTGCCTGAAACTTTTTAACTGGATGCCCGATATTGGGGATTTTATCTCACTGCATTCTGTTTTTTATTGTTCTTATTTTTGAGGCAGGATCTTGCTAAGCCACAAAGTTGCCCAGGCTGGGTTCAAACTTGTGATCCTCTCAGAGTGCCGGGATTACAGGCCTCAACCATTGGGCAAAGCTTCCAGCCCTGTAGAGTCAGAGTTTTGCTAATTTGCTGAGTCACCTGGTCTGGGTTCAAGTTACAGGCCTCCTGCCTCAGTTATCTAGAGTGCTAGCATTATAGTATATACCACCACACCAACTTGCAAGACCCTCTACCTAAAATTCATGAAGTTTTTCATTTTGAACATTGGTACCTGACGGCGTTGCCATCAGTGTGTGTGAGCTGGCTACAGTTGCCATTGCCTGGGATTCTCTTCCACGCCACAAGCTCTCAAGGCATTCATTTAAGCAATCACAGGACACGTCTTGTATTATTTTTTTTTTTAATTGGCCAACAGTGCAAGAAATCTTGAAGTTCTTGAAGTAGCGTGTTAGGTTTCTTTCCTTACCATTGAATGTTTTTAAAGCTATGTTGTCCCTTAAGAACAGTTTCTATTTTTGAGCCACGGTCTGGCTCTGTAGCCTAGGCTGGCCTTCGCCTCAGAGCAGTTCTCCTGCCTCAGGCTCCCAAGCGCTGGGATTACAGGCGTGCACCACCATGCCCAACTTATGTGGTGCTGGGGAATCGAACTCGGGTACTTAGTGCTTCACTTGGCACTTGCTAAGCAAGCAATTTAACTGCTGAGCCATTCCTCCAGCCTCTTAAGAACAAATTTAATACTTTGCAGAGCATTCATGTTTAAGTATATTAATGATTGGCACTTGAGACAGGGTTTGTGTTTATAATTAAGGAATATGTAAAGTATCATATAATAGATGATTTTTTATTTTTATTTTTTGCAGTGCTAGGGAATTGAACCCAGGGCTTCATGCATGCTAGGCAGCGTCCTGCCATTGAGCTGTATTACTTAGCCTGGAAGATGGAATTTTTATATTTCTTCTTTCGCATTTTATAGTTTCCTTTGTGAATTAGTACAGACTTACTTTGGGGAACATTCCATGGATGGCTGAGAAGGATGAAATTTTTGTTTGATATACGGTCTTCTTCATATATGTATCTCTGTCAGCTGGGCAACTTACTCTGCTGTGCTGTATTTTTCTGATTCAACACATTCTCAGAGGAATACAACAAATTTCTTATCCATAATGTGTATTTCTTCTTCCCCTGTACATCAAGTTCTTGCCTGGTATGTTTATACATCGAGCTTCTAATGTTCCTTTATGTTGGCTGTGAGTTTTCCCAGAGGCTCTTCTTTCCATGGTGCTGAAACGCTTGCCACTCTTTCTTTTGGTGCATATTTTCCCCATCTTTTTATTCATTGCTTTATTTTGAAACTTTGTATCATTTTGTTTGCATGCTTCTTGTAAAAATAAATACATTGCCATAACCATGTTTTGTCTCTCCCATATCTCTTTGTTAGTATAGCACATATTTACTACAAAACCAGTTTTCATTCAGACTTTGGTCATCATGCTTTACTGCATATTCTGCTTTCTTCATCTTTGCTCCTGTTTACAATTTGAAAATTCTGCACATGATTTTTATTATTGTAATGGCTGATGCTACTTTATTAAGCTGTATGTATTTTACCATGATTATCTATAAGCATCTTAAATTACCACCAAACAAAACAAAACTTATGTACCACCTCTAAGTAATACCCATCCGTGCCTATCAAGCAACACTTGGCTTGGTGTCTAGCAAGTTATGTGGAGTTTTATCCTGGGTTATTAAGACTGTATGTTGGTTTTTGCCCCCACTTTAAAACACAAAAAAAAATGCTTTATTATATTATCTACATACCTTCAACTATCAGACATATTCTCCAGAACTTGTTCTCCTTTCTGTTGGACCACTTCCTTGAAGAGTGTTCTCTAAAAGGTCTATGCTGAAATCTTTACTTTGATGTCGCACTTGAATGACAGCTTTCTGTCTTTCATTGCCTGAGGTGAGGTGTGTTTTCCCTTGCAGCTCATGTACCTTCCTGTATTAGCTTCCTTGGTTAGTTAAAGCAGAACCTGAGAAAAAGCCAAGGGTCAGGCCGTAGGAGAGGGTGTCTGATGCTCTGTCAGCACAGTGGCTTTAATTGTGTCATGTTATCCCTCAGCTGACCCTTTGCCTGAGGTCATTTTCTTGTGCTTCCGCTGTGGTCACTATTCTTTTCCACTGGACTCCCTTGACTTGGATTCTTCTATGAGAAATGGAGGAAAAGTGAAGGAGAAGGAAATGCTTAGGAGCACCTGCCTCTACCCACACCTGTTTTGTGTGCCCCATCCTGTCTGGCTTCCAGTACCACTGCCACATTGCCACTCAGTTTCTAGGTCCACATCCACTTTGAGCCGCTCTGAAAGTGTATCACAGAGACTCTGCATGTTTCTCCTCCCAGTTGAAGCACCAGGACCCTCAGAAACGTTTCTCAGACTACACGCCTACTACTTCACACCTTCATTCTTAGCTGCTCGCTGGAGTCTTTTCTGGAGAGGGATTCTTTGTCTCAGTTCACCTTAGAAACCTAGCCTAGGTTGTTACAATTTTAGAATCCCTCTAAACTAATCTGGCATCTGTGGCCCACCCTAGCAGACGCACCGAGTTGGGTACTTCTGGGCAATATCATAGCAGGCTTTTCTCTGCTCCAAATGTTCCTCTGTCCTTCCTTGTCAAGTTCTGTTCTTTGGTTGGAGATACCGCTCTGCCCCATGCCTGTTTACTTGGCGGTGCATAAGGTAAATTCTGCTAGGGATTCTGGGTGCTTTTTACAACTCTTCCTTTTCCCAGACAAATCCCAAGTCCACAATCTCCAAGTCTCAGCTCCTGAGACACAATTCGATGACTTTTAGAATTCCAAATAAAATATCAGTCTCATACCAGGGCTCTTATGTATTAACCTAAGACATTAAAATAATATCTACTAACCTAAAGCACTGTCATCTTTGAAACTAAACCCAAGGTACATATTTTCTGCCCACTGCTTGCCCCCATGTTCTTTCTCTTTGGTGCTGACTTCATTGATTGATATCTACTAATGAGATCAGAAAATTCTCCTTGAAGAGTCACTGAGGGTCAGACACACATAATGAGGTCAGACCCCTTTTCCTGGCGCCAGGTTTTTACACACTTTTCCTGAGGCACAGCCACAGAAGGCTGTGGGGTGGCCCGGGAGAAAGACCCGCCACTATCACATGTCTTCTAGATGCAATCCATAGTGCATAAAAATTAATCAAGTCCTACCATGACTTGCTTTATTCATAATACTTAATGGTCATGTAATAGGAGTTTTTATTCAGCAGTTAAAAGTTCCTAAGTGTGGGTTTTACATGGAGATAGGTATTATGCTGATGGTTTAATTACACACCTTTTTGCACACCGAAGGAAATGGGTTATGTAGGTTTTGTAATTAAGGAAGGACTTCTGAGAGAGAAGGAAAGTAGGGTGAACCTTTTTGAAAATGTTGACTTTTAAATTAGTAACTCTTTGAAAAAACGTCCAACCCAGAAAATGACACTTGAGGGCAGAAGTTGTTGATATGAACACAGCATGGGCGTGTGCGCTCTCCGTCTTCCCATTCACCCACCCACATGGACACACTCCACTTTCCGGTTCTCGTGTTACAAGTGAATTTTTTCTGACATTAAGTGGTCATCATGACCTCTTTCCTTTAAGCCTAGCACGAAAGACATTTTTCCCCAGAGACATCAGTTCTAAGGTCCTTAAGAAAGTCATCTGGTGTTGAGGCCAGAACACTTCACTTGAATCTCCCGTTTCTTGATTTTATTGACTGCAAATGATTTCACTTTCCCGAATTTGACTTTATGTTAATGGGAAAATATGTATATGTATGTTATCTTCCTTTACTATTTAAGTCAGAATAGAATGCCCTGTCTGCCCCACCCCACGCCCCACGTCCATCCCTCCTGGGTCTCTTCCTTGAATGCCGTTCCCTTTGGTCAGTTGTCTACTTGACACCCTACAGTGGGTGGCCAGGAAGCATCTTGGGTTTGAACGTCTAAGCCTGTCTCCAACATTAACCCGACCTGGATGTCCTTCACTTTGCTCAGATCACCGAACGGTCACTTTGTTCTTGTAGTTCTTCGTGCCAGTTTTTTGGAGTCCTCGTCAGCCCTTCACATCTCTCACACCCGACACCATGTTAGGCAGTGAATTCCCCAGCCTGAATTTTCGAGGTACAATCCTCCTCTCCATCCCTCATCTCTCCTGCCTGGGGTCCTCCACGATCTCTTTTCTAATAGGGTCTTCCACTTCTGCACTGGCTTCCCTTCATTTGTAATTTAGGAGCAAAAGGGGCTCTCTGAAACCTGAGTCTGGCCTGTCGTACTGTGTTCACACCCTCCAGTGGCTTCCCCACCGCAAAGAGAAAAAGTGAATGTTCTCACAGCAAGGCTGATGATGAGAAGGACCTGCTGCTCCCCATGACCTCCGCCAGCCCCTTCCCGCCTCATTTAGTTCCAGCCTCAGGATTTATATGTCTCTGGTTTTTCTCTTCAAGATCTACCCAGTGGGATTCCTTCAGATCATTCTACCCTCATCCTCCTCATTGCTGGAGGCAGCACCTGACACCCACAGCTTACAGGAGAAGTTCACTTGGCTACTGTGTTCAATGTATAATCAGCTGGCTCCAAGGCAGACACATCATGGCGGAAACCCGCGAAGGAGTGAAGCTGCCTAGGTCCTGGTGGCTGGGAAGTAGAGAGGGGAAACCATGCCCAAGATAACCGCAGTATGTAGGTCTACGCTTCAGTGACCCATCTAGGCACACCCAAGAGTGTGCCGCAGTCATCTGTAGGCATTTGTGAATCCAATGAAATTGTCATATCAAGATTAATGGTCATAGTCACCACGTCATTGAGGCCTTCACTGCGGTGACCACCTGCCAGCCTGCTCCCCTGTCCTTCCTGTCCCCTTCCCTGCTTTATTTTTCTGCCAACCACTTATCATCTGACCCATTTTGCCTGATTTTCTCTCAACATAAGAAATATTAAGAGGAAGGATTTAAAGTGTTTTTTTTTTTTTTTTTTTTGGTTTCCTATTGCAGCCCTAGAGCCTAGCATGATGCCTGGAACACAGTAAGCATTCACTGCAGCTGTATGTTAAAGTCATGGTCTAACTCTACGGTGTGACTAGATTATAGTTGCTTGGGGGCCTGGAACTACCTGTTCAAATCTGTGAACATGACACAGTGCCCGGGACCGTGTAGGGAGAGTGACAGCCTCTGACTCGGGCTGTCCAGCATGTCTCTCTCCCTCTTTTTTTTCAGCTGTTTGAGTTCAACCCCTCTGTTTCCTCTTGTTCGTTCACTAGCATATTTTATACCATATTCTTGATTGACATGATTATTTGACATTATGATAATTTTTGAAAAACATCTCCACTTTCACGGGAGCAGTGTTCTGGCATCATGACCCCTCTCTGTGTAGCTGTGATACTGTGTTTGAGACTTGCCTCTCAGAAGCCTGAAGTTAAACTGGCTCTGATCAAAAAATGAGAGAAATGATGTCAAATTCATTGAAGTCACCTCCCTGTGACCTGGACCAACTGTTTTGTTTCAGCGTCTTGGATAACCTTAGGTTTTGGTGAGAGCACAAAACGGTAGCCCTAAAGAGATGTCATTCTTGACTCTGATACCAGTGGGTTTTAGAGTTCTAATTCTAGACAAAAGGATCATGGAGGAAGTGTACTTGGCATGTCACGTGATTTCTTTTCATGAAGCCACCGTAGTGGGCGGCCCAGCCTCTCTTCTCCCTCCCTTTCGAAACCGCGGACGCAAAGGCCTCCTGTCGGCTCTTGAACTTGCAGTGGCTCCTCCCTCTGTGGAACGACTCACTCCGCCGTACGTTCCTTGGGACCATCTGATTCCAAAACACCAGATGTCAGTGCAGATCGGCAGACACGAGAATGTGTTTGCTTACGTACTTGAAATTCTGGGAGGGTATCTCTAGCCTCAGGCCTGGCTGCATCCAGGTGCTTCGACGATGTGGTCAGCCCTTGATGTGTCTGGATCCCTGTTTCTTGTCCCCAGTTTTGGTTTTGGTCTCCCCTCCTACCTTGGGTGCTGTTCTGAGACTCTGCCTTGATCCCTTCCTCTTCTGTTTTCTTGTTTTTCGGTTTTTAGGAGGCTCCTCCTCACGTTCCAGCGTTGGGAGCTGCCAACTGCTCCAGGCTCACTCTCTAGGCGTCAAGAAATCTTTTTGAAGAAGAGTCTGCCTCTCAACAGTTTTAGTCTCAGCTCTGAGATGGGGTGAGCTCAGAGCCAGCAGCCTGCAGTGCCCATACTGCCCAAGTAACTAGCAGCAGGTGAGCGAGGGAGAAGACAAGTCTTTGTGCTTGAGGAATGCGAACCGTACAATGACCAAAGGTGTCAGAGTCCACCTCCCTCATTCAGCTGGCCCTTCAGAGCTTGAGCTGCGGTCCCATCTTTGCAGATGGTTTCCTTAGTTCTTCTCTGTGTCTTCCCCGTTCTCAGTGCACGGGGACTCTCCTGTCCTGTGGAAGGCTGTCTGTTGGTGCTTGGCTCCTGGCTAGACTGCAGGTGGCATGAGGCCAGGCCCCGGTTTTGTTTTTCTACCATCCCTACCCTGTTCATTGAGAATATATTTTATGGTTCATTCTTTTCATACAAATCCAACCTCATTTCATCATTATGGTAGTCCTGTAATGAAGATTTACTTGGTGTCCACTGAGGACTGAGTAACTTGTTCAAATGTACGCAGTCATCAAAGGCCAGGGAAACTGAATTCTGTTTGTCTGCTGCACTTCCGGGCCCAGCCCTTATCCCCCTCTACTTCGGACCCATCTGCTGCGTGCCTGGGCTTGCTAGTTCCCTGCCAGGAATCCTTGTGTGGTGAAAGACACTGAGGAAGGCTTGTCCTCAGGAGCTCACAGTAGTAGCTCTTGGTGTCTTCTCAAGGGACACTAAGCCCCCGTTAAGTCCTGGGTTCTGGGTATGGAAGTCCTTTACCATGTACAGGAAGGACACAGCTTATCGAAAAGACTCCAGCTGCCCCTGATGTCATTGAGCAGCAGCAGTGACCCTGTTTGAGGTGAGGGAAGCCACAGACACCATGGTTCCCACATAGAGGACCAGGAGACAGAACCCACAATTCAGACTTGTCCCACGGGCAAGCACATGTCACCTGCTGCCGTTAGTCATGGTGACCCAAATCTCCAGACCCTTCTCCAATGTAGCCCTCAATATGACCCTCGGGGAGCCGCAGAATCCTCACCTGCAGAATGCTGGTGACAATTCCTACCTTGCAGGTCCAGTACAAGAGTTCTAGAAGAGTGTTCATTGGAGTGGCCATGGAGTACAAGGGGCAGGCTCTGGCTTTGGACAGGAGTTCAGATTGACTTCTGCGCTTCATGGCACCATGGGATTTGTTTGTTCTTTCGGTTAACACACTCCCAACCTGTGGTGCTCGCTCAGGGGGGCAGCGCTGAATGGCATGGGCAGCATCTGTCCTTGGAGTTGGAGCAAGATCGGTACTGAGCAAAGACACACATGAGTACATAATGTCATGAGGTGACATGAAGCCCAGTGGAGGACAGAGTGGGCAGTTAGGGTTGGGGTTGGGGTTAGGTTTAGGGTGCTGTTTACATTGTGTTATGAGGAACGCCATCTTGGTTGTGATACCTGAGAGGGAGCCTTCCGGGAAGGAAGCCACAGAGCAAGGAGGACCCAGGAGGGAAGGAGGGGGCAGCCTCCTCTCCCGTGACCTTGCAGGGCTCCATTTTCCAGCACGGCCTCCTGAGGGTTTGCGGAGCTGGACCGTGTGAAGCCCTTGGCATTGTTGACATTTGGGAGAACTGCTAGCTTGCTGGACACTTGGTACCTTCCATGAGAACTTGACTCGGTGTTTCTCTGTAACCTTTCCTACCCACCTGTGCTGGAAGGGCCCCTGCTCACACCCCAGACCCTCTCAGAGCTCCATGCAATAAGCTAAGACGCTTTTTGGGTCTCAGGATGACACGTTCTGGGAAGCCTGATGGTCCCTGGTGGAGTTAGGGGGCCTCTGAGCCCCCCTTCAGTAGCACCGGGAGTGCTGCAGTACAACCCCGTGTAGAAGAACTCTTCACTGGGAGCCCTTAGGTACCTGAGTCCAGGGCTGTGCCTGCCCCAGTCCCAGCTGAATCTTCAGGGGTGCTGTTGAGCAGCGCATTGAATGCCTGTTTGTGGACGGGTAGATGGAGAGATGGATGGAAGGACAGAACCATGCCTAGGCGGGCAATCTGCATCTAACAGGGTATTGCAAGGCGGCGTTTGGTCTGACAGTCTTAAAATACCAACTCTCCTATGCTAAGAATTTCATCAAGAAGAGTCACCATGAGGGAGTCTGTTACTCAAATCCCAGAACTTTCAAATGGGAAGGCATCTTTGCCATCATTACGTTAAATATCCTCACTTAACAAAAAGAGGCGGCCGAGGACTAAAAAGATGGAATTACTTACCAGGTCACCCTGTTCCTTATGGTTAGGGCTGGACCCGTAAGCTGGTATCCACATATGTGTAGCACTGAAAATCAAAGGTTTGGCTGGCGGGTGGGGCAGGATAGGCTGTAAGGGGTTCAGTGACTGCCATCTCTAATCCAGCACTCTGGGAGGCTGATACAGGATTGCAAATTTGAGCCCAGCCTAGGGAAGTTTAGCTACTTGGCAAGACCCTGTCTCAAAGAAAACCAAACCAGACCAAACCAATGGGGGAGAGTTGGTGGAGTTGGAGATACAGCCCAGTTTGAAGGTTATGGGCTCAGTCACCGGTACTAAAAAGAAAAAAGAAGGTACTGGCTATGAACTACACAACGTCAGATTCCAGGATCCCAAGGTTGAAACACTTTGACAGTGAGTGCGGGCAACTCAGATTCAGGGCAGAGGAGCTACTGTGCTGGTTTGGGGGTATTGGATATCTTCCGATTTTGTGCATTTTGTGGAAGGGAAATCACTTTACATAACAGAGTCTAAATCCTCAGGTATCTGATTTTATAAAAAAGATACTTATTTTCTGGCTCAAACCTGTGTGGTAGATAGGTTTTCCTTCCCTCTGTGGAGTCATAATTGCAGCAAGCCTGAATCAAAAATCAATTATGAATAAACACTTAAAAGAGAGAAAGACGTTACCCCAGGACCCCACCAGCTCTTGCCTTCAAATCCACGCTTGGAAACCACTAAGTCTCTGTTCCCTAAGCATGCTTGAGTCTCTCCCTAAATCATAACATGGGTAAACTTACTGAAATATTTTTACAATTTTATTAGAGGTTTTAATTCACTGCTTTATCTATCGCTGTTAGACTGCAAAATAGCTTTAAATATTCAAGTGGTAATTAATGAATCTTTTATGTTGCAAATCAAACATTTTCATCTGTGTGCTGATGGAAGAGCAGTACGGGAGGACTTAAGAGTAATTGTTCCTCCGGATGCCATACCGGTGACCAGCATGTTCCCGTGGGTCTCGGGAGTGGTCTTGCGTTCGCTGCCCCACCGGCCGACGCTCAGCGTGCCATGGACAGTGCCTTGCTTAGGATCGGGGTACCTTGACATGTTTTTTGCCAGCAACATTCCTGACCAGATGGAAAGTCTTTGAATGTGGAATTTTTGCTTGAGTGTAAAATAATAAAAAGCATGTGTATGTTAAGAAAGGATCGGCTTAATGGCAAATGAGCTTTGGCTTACATTAATATTCTATTACAGTAAAAACTTCTATTTAATAATTTTCTCCAGGCTTCCCCCCCACCCCAGAATCTCACATATTTTTCTGAGTGGCAGGCCAACTTAAAGAGAGTACATATGATATCTTGGATTTATGTTAAGTCAATAGGAGGGCAAGCCATTTAAAATTGCATTTTAAGCACAGAAACCTAAGCTCCAGGAAACACGTATGGTATCATATACTGTGAAGGGCAAAATGTGCGAGCTTTTCAAGGGGTGAAATACCCTGTATATATTATTCTGTGTAAAAGATAATATTTTTTAAAAACGTGGTGTTGCCTGTCCAAGAACAAAAAAAAAAAAAAAAAAGAAAAAGAAAAAGTCTGAAATCCTGCAGTTTAGTTTAGAGCCCCAAATTAAGCTGGCACTGAAGACTTCACGACACCAAGTAGTTTTTCCGTTCCTCGCTGTCATTACTGAGAAGAGAAATGAGCCGGGGAGAGTCGCCCCGAGAACCGTGCACAAAAGACGACAGATTCTTGATGGGAAGCCACTCCGGCCACCCGTGTTGTTCCATGGCACTAATTAATACTGGTCTTGGTGACATTTATGTATCAGAGCAATAAGCTAAACAGGAAACAATTTATGTCACCTAAAGCTTTTTAACAAATCGATGCAACTATTTGTAATTGCTTGTTTCACAAGATGAGAAGTGCCAAGGCCTGATCTTCGCCCACGGATTTGTGGGCCACCTGACCCTCGCTTCTGTTGTTCAGGGGGGAAAGAAACGGAGAGGTGGTGATCAGCACCAAGTTCCATCAAGTAATCCATATTGCTAATATTTCTGGAATTTTAATGTAGTTACAATTTATAGCTGATCAAATGTGGTTACCTAAATTGCTGTTGCTAGTAGACAGTTTAACTGTCTTTATTAATTACAGTATAATTTAATGTTTGAGTACCGGCACTTGTATTGGTCATTTTTACAGCTCGAACAGTTATCTGCCTTATGACGAACCATTTTAGCATTTTCAATGGAAATTTGCTAATATGATAAGTGATAAAAATGTCACATGCCGGTAAATAATGATTATTGCTTTGGCTGAAATTAATTCTTGAAAGGCCGGTTACCTTCAAATTAACATTATAACTCGAGGCTTGTCTTTTTCCCTCCCTATATTCTTAGCATCAGGCCCCCACGCCCCAAAAAACCATCGATGACTTCACACGGGTACACACGTGTATGTGTGTATGCTTAATACCAGTATGTGTGACTTCACAATCAGTGGAAATAAGAAATATAGAACTCTTTTTTTTAAATAAAGGTAAATATAAGTAGGTTTTATCTAGAGTGACGGTTTTCTAATCCAAATATTGTCCTATAGTTAAAGTAGTGTTTTTGAATTTCCCATCAACATGAAATGTTCTATCTTTTATCAGTCAGTGCCTTGAATGAAGGTTTGAGACCCAGCTTCATTTTACTTTATTGAAGAATACATGTTTAACTCCACTACAGTGAAAATAAAATATAAATTGTGATTACAATTTAGCTAGACTCTATCTAATGAAGACTAGAGTTACTTTGTCATTTGTGGGGGAGTTGTTACTCTCCTGGAACGTTTTTCTTGGTGCCAAATCTGTCTGAGTTTGCATTTATTAAAAGGACCCCATTTAAAAAGAACCATCAGTTTGCATTTACTGCCTCACGTACCTGAGAAGCAACCTGAAATACATGACCATCACTGCTTTAGAATAATTCCTGAAATATAATTAAAAGTATTATGTACATGGCCAGCAAGATACTTACTAATACACTTAAGAGCGGGTCCTTTAGTTCATTTTTAAAAAGTATTCATGTCTAATTTAACTAACTATACATGGTGTAAGCAGTATTTATGTCTAATCCTCACAGTTAAGAGAATTTCAATTAACCCTGATATTATATTCTTCATGGCCAGGTGAGAATCAAAGGGTCAAACGTTTTGGTAATTAGCACACTAGAGGGTCTCCAGACGGTGGACAATGGTTATCGAAAAGGACAGTCTTTGCCACATTCCAGAAAAAAAACCCATTTGTGAAGGGGAAATGCGAAACTTCCCTAATACGGGCTTCTTAAAACAATGCTGGAAAAGGTTTACGTTATGCCTCTGCATCAGTGGGTATTTTGCCAAATAAAGACTGCAAGGTTAATTTTCAGGTCATCTCCTGGCTTGCGTTATGTGCTTGGAATTAGACACGTAACTGTGTCTTACGTTAACATGGTTTGGCTGCTTGAAGCACTGCTTTGTGTATACTGGCAATTTAATTTGTGCTGAAAGATGATGCTCAAATTCATTAATCCTAATGCATACTATAGAATGCTACTAAGGAGAAATACCAAATTTTTCTCCTTAAAGGTACATTATTTTTTCCAAAGTCGAGGTCCCCCTGTCCCCACCCAGGGACTTTCAGGTACTAGAGTCCTGTTTTTTCCACTGAATGCCGTTTTGCAGCATACTTTCGATAGAGTATTTTTATAAAATCATTTGTTCTAATCTAAGCATTTATCATTATATGCAAAAAGATTCCTTGATGAGAATATTATAGACGGTGCATGTTTTTGACATTAGCATTTTGTTTGGATGACTAATCTTGCAGATGTGAAACTTGAATGAATTATTCATGAAATTGCTTTCCTCTGAAATTTTAGTTTGCTCTTAATGCTAGTTATTAAACATTTTTCTCTTTGTAAAATTTGGGGGAGAGGAATAAGAGAATGTGTGCTTCCTCAAGAAAACAGGACCCTCCCGCCTCCCAATACTCCCCTCTCTACTGCCCTTCCCTTCCCTCTCCTCTACACGTGCGTCCTCACTTGGGAATCCTATCCGCACCTCAGGGTAAGGGCCTCGGCCTTCCCAGACAATGAAAGCTTGGAGTTTTGATTGATTTCTGGGTGGGAAGCAGCTGGTGACACCAGACGCCTCGCGCACAGTATCAGTGGATGAGTAGGGGGAAAAAACTTAGGCTGTAGCAACTTGACTACCAGTGTGAACCAGCATTTTTATTGCATTTGAGAATGCTATCATGTCAGTAATTAGTACTGACGACACCACATTTTTTTTTGTCTGTATCCACAGACATGGAATAGTGGGAATTACAGTTGATGTTAAGGAATGAGTTTTTTTTTTATGCCTTATCAAAACAAAACAAAACAAAACAAAACAGTTCTTATTACTGGCAGCACATAAACACGAAGCACCATGCTAACGGTCCAGACTGCACCATCTCCACCATGGCTTGGGGTGGGGGACAGAGAGGGCACGGGCTACGCCATGCCCATGCAATGCCTTTAGGATCCTACATCTGATTTTCAGCATACAAGTGCAGATATGACTTGCAAGACAGCCAAACTATCAGAAGGGGTTGCCATCAACCAAAGGGTACCAGACACACTCACGTTCCTCATATGCAGTCTGCTTTGTGCCCTTGGAAACAGCTCAGTGGGACCATAGGAAGGAAATGTTTCATAATTCTGAGGGCTTTTTTTTTTTTTTTGGTGTGTGTGTGATAAAAAGCCATTGATTTAGGTCATAATTTAGGATAAGAATCCATAGTCCCGGGGGGGGGGGGGGGCGGGGCAGGACTGGAGGCGTTCTTCACACACATAGGCCGTGATACTGCTGGTCCAATTCGGCAGCCTGACTGTACTTCCTGACAGAATCGAGGGACAAGATGCATACTCCTTAGGGTTCATCTGTCACCTACAGGGGGCTCCTTCCCTCCCTAATGGACACTTTCATCTGAGGAGGGGAAAAGTAACAAATTGTCTTTACATCTTGGCACCTTGTAAAAAAATTTTTTATACAAAAGTTCAGTATTTTCAACACTCCTCATTATCAATCACTACTTCACTGATAAAACTTTGAAAAGTGTGACCCTGGGATTTCATCATGCAAAATATTTACTGCAGCAGGAGAGAACATGTTTTTAAACAACATTTTTTTTTTTTCTCTTTTCAGATGTTTGAACTTAAGATAGCCAGGAAGGCAGTGGTGGGATAAACACAAGAGAGAGAAACATATCAAAAAAACACATTATAACATGCATGCGCGCACACACGCGCATGCCTCTGTACAAAATGCTTCAATCAATGAGAACAGAGAGGGAAAATTTGTCGACTATGTTACAATTTAAAAGCAAAAAAAAAAAAAAAAAGTTAGGGAGTTTCTCCCTCCCCCATGTCAGGAAATGTCATATGTCATCCAATATTCTTAAAGCAAGAATAACTAAATAAAATACATGTGCAGTATATTCTGCAAATCTCTTACATACAGTAGTTTTTTTTCCAAAGATTTTTTTTTTAGTATCGTTAATATAAAGCAGTTGCACAAAAAAAGCAAAGGTGTTTTGACAAACAGGTGTATGCATTTATTCCTTTTTAGGAACAATATCTAAAAAAAGAACCGCCCTCCGCCCTCCCCCAAAAAAGACAAAGATCCACACAGACACACTGGGATATCTGTACAACATCATAGACCCCATCCTAAAGAAGCAAGTGGGAGGATGCTCCCGAGGGATACAGGATCAGAGCTGGAGAAACCATAGTGACGTTTGCTCGCTGTAAGCCTGAGAAACATTTTTTTTTTTCAGTTGATTCTTTTGCAGGGCTGTGCCACTTGCAAAGATGTGTGAAATCTAATTTTCTTTTTTTCTTTTTTTTCTTTTTTTCTTTTTATTTTTTGCTACAGTCTTTAGACTAAGCATGCAAGACATACAACTAAGTGCAACTGAGTGAAATGTATTTTTTTTTTTTTAAGTTTTAATCATTCCCTAAAGGTTGAACTGAGGTATGCGTACTAAGTTTCTCATGCTGTCGTCTTGACTCGTGTCTAGCTACACATGCTGAGAATGAACTAATCTACCAGGTTTTTATCCTCTTTTGAATACCAAACTAACCAGCAACCACTCAGTTTAGAAGCACAGGGCCCCCTTCCCATGACCCTGTCTGGCTACTGCCTGCACATCGCGAAGCTGCCTGGAAAAGTTAAAAACAAAACATTAAAAAAAAAAAAGAAAAAAACAAGTCATGAGTGACCAGACCGCCCTCGATACAGAAATCAGAGCGCTGTTTCAAAAGTAACGTTTTGGTGCCAAGCTTATGAGTGGACGGGAGTGTTACTTTTTCTTTTCTTTTTAAAAACAAAACAAATGCTGACAAAAGCCTAATATTGGGGGGGGGGGGGGGGGGAGGAAGGATAAAAGTAACCAAAAAAAAACCCCAAACCTGTAGGATAAATGCAGTGATCATAGCACAGTCCTTAAACAGAAGTGGCACACAATCTTTCTAAAAAATTTTTGTTTAATTCTAGAAATACTATGATGTGGTCTAGTTTAATCATAGCTTTTCTGTTCTTCCCGAATTTCATCTCTCCTGTTGCGACCCTAATTTTTGGTGGCATACGTTCGTTTGTCTTTGATATGGGTTTGCATTCCTTCTGTAGCAACTGTAATACTGCGTCCTATTTTTATCCCTAGTAGCCATCATTTTTCTTTACAAGACTGAGTTTTGGTCTCTGTAGAGGTACAGGAAAAAAAAAGAAAAAAGAAAAACAAGAACAAGGAGAAAAAAAGTAACAGCTTTGGTTCCATGAGATCCTTGGTCTCTGAATTTATTTCTAGGTGAAGAGCAGTTCTCTCAGGTCAGCAATAGCCTGTATTTCATCCTTCGCCTCTAAATTCATTTGCCTCCTTTGATCAACAATAAGAGGATATTTGGCTTCATCAGATAAAGCATAAAACAGAGAACATAATTTACCTTTGTGTAATATCTTTGGTAATTTTAGAAATAAAAGGTACAAACAATATAAATTAAGCTCCGAAAGGCTCTCGAAGTAGAACAACACAAAAGCTACAGTCCTAGATAAATAAATGTCAGGGTGGTGGGTGAGAAGCGGAGGGGTGGGGACGGCCGAGGTGGTACTGACCCAGAACCATCGAGTTCTGCGGGTCCTGCTGGTTCCCAGGAAGCCCCAGGCGGACAGGAGTCTGTCTCCCTGAGGTCCCGTTTCTCTCCAATACGGGGATGGTGTGGGACGTGCTCTAAAACTCAAGTACAGTACCGGATCTGCACGTTAGAAACGGACACTTCAGCGCTGCCTGAAGTCAGTCCTCATTAACTGCCGTAACAAGTTCAGTCTGAAATGTGATTTGCATTCAAGCCGGTCCCTGCCTCTACGCAGGTCTGAATTCAGCGCCGCCACCATGGTCACCAGCAGAATCGCCCTAGGAAGCTAGGTTTCTGGTGAAACGAAGCCAAGCCCTTGCTAGTGATGTAACCCAGGGCATGGGGCCTCGCCCCGGGTGACAGCGAGCTCGGGCCACAGCCCTAGCTTCCGCTTAGTTCTCGAAGGTTTTTCCATCTGGATGGTGTTGACTATGTTGCTGTGTTGGCTGAATGCTGTGGCATTAATTCAGAATAATGGTTACTATTTAAAAAAAGGGGGGGGGGGAAATAAAAGGAAGGAAAAAAGGGAAAATCTTAACGATCCCCTTGCCACCCCAATACTGCTTTGTGGAATGAGTCTGCATTGTTCCTAGTGTGTGTCTCTCTTTTTCTGCCATTCATTCTCTTTCTGGCCGGACGTCATGTTTGCGTGAAAGGGACCTTCATGTGTAGAGAGTGCAGCATTTGGGACCTTTTTGAAAAAGACCAAAACGGAATGTTTTCTGACTTTAGAGAACCGTGGTGATGCCTGTAGGAGAATGGAATGAGTGACAGAAAGCTACAAACGAGAAATGACATTCAGCTTTGTATAATAAAAACACCTATTAACATTCATCACAAGATACAGAAACTTTAAGCCTCCAAGAGGCCGTGGGCCCAAGTGGAGGCCTGAGGTCAGAACTTAAAATGGTATAGGAGAAGCAAAAACAAAAACGAAAAAGCAATACATTAAAAAGTCTGGGATAATTATTTTTAACCCCTCCCCCCAATACACACACAAAGGCCTTCCCCATCCCAACTGGAAGCAAAAAAAAAAAAAAAAAAAAAAAAAAAAAAAAAAAAAAAAAAAAAAAAAAAAAAAAAAAGAAAAAAGAAAAAAAAAGGAGTAAAGGCAGTGATAATCAACATGCAGTACTGTGCAAAAAGGTCGTCCACTGGAATCCTTAAATTCTGGGCAAAGGCTTGGTCTGCAGCTCAGGTGCACTAGCTCAGCCGGTGTCCTCAGAGTCCAGCGTCGGCAGGACTGCAGTTCAAAGTCTGCTGCTAAAAGTGAATCAGTTTAGCAAATTTACAACACTGATGCTGACTGCGAAGAGAGGAAAATCCCAAGTACCAAATGAGTCCATCCAATGCACAGAGTACAAATTCCTTTTTTCAACAAAAAGTAGAAAAATCAAAAATACTCCCAAATGGGATTCTTGATGGCACTAAGAGTTAACACATTTCAGAGTTGTCAACACGGAGTGAAAATCCTCCAGACTATACACGCAAGGGAGAACAGCTTCACCGCTGACTTTTTGACGTGTCTTGTTTTGCATTTCTCAAATCTCCGTCCGGGTTCGGCCGCCCAGAGGGTCACTCTATGTCCTCGTTTACTGCCTCGTCTTCGTAATCTCTGTCATGGTCAAAATCTGGACTGTGGTTGGCTGTTGTCACTAAGGACAGAGGCCCTTCGGCTTCCTCTGGATCGAGGGGCTCCTCTTTGACGTGCACAGGATGCCTGGAGGGACAAGCAGAAGTTCAGTGCGCTGGGGTGGCAGGGCGTTTCCCAGCACGCAGCCCTGGTGCCTGGGGCAAACTCACAGCCACACTGTACCTACGGCTTCTTCATCCACCACAGAGGCCCCTGACCACATTAAGGGCCACACGAGACTGGGGTTCTCACGGCTGGACAGCTCAAAGGGAACACTTGACTGGGAGTCACAAACGTCCTGTGGCAATGCTGCTCCCCAGTGCCTGGTTCCTGGTGGCATTCCTCATGATCTCTGTACCCCATCCATCCCGAGGACCTTGTTACATGCAGTGGGGGATACAGCAGGTCTGGGGCACGCCTGAGAATCTGCTCTGCACCCTGGTGCTGGTCCTTGGACCCCACTTTGAATACCAGATAAAAGGCCCCTGGGCGGATGAATACCAATCTTGGGATAATTACGGGGAATGAGAATTTGTAATAGAACGGTGGTTCGTGGGGACCACTGAGCTCAGGAGGCTGGGCTAATCGTGGGTTGCTGTGTGTTCTGCTTTGCTAGTTAACATGCAGAACCTGTGAAAGCTCTCCAGAGGACGGCCCCAAGCGAGGGTCTATCATTAATCAACTTCAAGCAAACACAGCAAAGAGACACCATGATACATGCTTGAAACTCCAAATTAATGCATATTTTTACAAACTGTCAATAAGGCAAGAAAAGCCCTGCCAGGAAACACAAACGGAGAGGGAAAGGCTCGCTCAACACAACAATATGATAAGAGAACCGAGCCCCAATCAGAATAATAACGCTGTCAGCTGTAAACAAGGCAGAACACAAGGCCCGGCTGGTAGCGGCCACAGTCCTCAGGTCCGCGATGAGATCTGCCAACTTTCTCATTACAGCCCGGTGCTCGGGTCACCCGAAGAGGCCCGGGCGATCACACAAAACCACTCTGATAACAACTGAGAAATGTTGTTCGTAAATCATATTTACAACGGATCCTTTGCAAATACAAATTACTTTCTGTTGCAGGGCTTTTGATATGTAAAAGAACCATTCAAGTTAAAATGCTCCCATCTCTGGGACAGGCTGCAGAGGGAGGATTTTTTAAAAATTGACATTATCAAGTATTAGTAATAAGAGGTGGTACTGGGGATGGTTGGCTTCCTAAATAATTGATGCTCTATGCAAACCCCGAAGGCCCCGTGTGAACCATTTAAAAACAAACAGGAGTGCCTTGGACTTGCCCTTGAAGACGTGAATCCTTGCAAACAATTGACTCTCAAATTAGCACTGCGGAGGGGGAGTGTGGGTGGGGGGTGCTAGATGTCAAATAAATAGCTTAAAAAAACTGCATGGCCATCTTCTCAAGTGCCATTTACTGTAGTACATTTTTTTCTTATGTGGCTCTCCACCTACCCTGGATTTTTTACGAGTCCCATTTCTCCGTGTTTCTGCAGTAAGACCCAGGCCTGTATAAGTGACTGGCAAAATCCTCATGCAGAATGAAGACGCAGGGTCCTTGGCTCAAGAAAGGTTAGTACTTCAAGAGAGAAACAACATAAAAACCAGTTCTACGACCTCTTACACACAGCAGTGTGTTCCTGCACCTGTGTGGTCAGCCCTGACAGGATCCTAGAATTCTTCTGTGGTCGATTAGGTATACTGCTTATTCGAGTTTAAAAAAAAAAAAGTCACCTTTAAACCTCTCAGTAAGGTTTTCGATTTTGCCCATCCCTTCCCCATGGAGAGATACAGCAGGAGCGTTATGTTTATTTGGTTAGCTTTCCAGGCACAATTTTACGGCTGTAGTAAAGTCACTGTGTTAAGGTGTGCCGCGGCGTGACGAGGGGTCTGGCAGGGCTGGTCTTCGTCCCACCTCACCACACTGTCGGTGCAGTACAGCGAACGTTTTTACCCATTAATCTTTCTACTTCTGTTGATTTAGCTCCTCAGGATAAATTTCAAAGACTGGAATCATTGGAGCCAAAGGCCAAAACGTCTTTATGGCTCTCCTGATTTACTGTGATACTAATTTCCAAAAGGGCTCTATCAATCGAGACTCGATATCGTCAGGACCCTGCATTGTATGTTTAAAAAATATTTTGTTGCTGAGTTGTCGTGGGTCATGCGCAGGTTACTTTAAACTATGTTTCTCGGATTACCAACAACTGCAAACATTTTATATTTCTATTGTAGAGGAGTATTCTTACACAAATTATTACCTCCATCTCTCAGTCACATCCACTGGACGGGAATCTCTATTTAGCCATGTACTGAGGTTCAAAAGTTATTTTCCAGGTTAATATATACCTACACGTACTATTTCTTAAATCTGCAGTCCTAGAAAGTGGAATGCGATGACATAAGATAATCCAAGGCTTTGAGTGGGGGTGAGGATAGGGCAAATCTTAAGACATTGACAGAATTTTGCAAAACTGAGCACAAACAACAGAAAAAGAGATGAAACGAAGGTCCCATAGAGCAGAGTTCACAATGTGTGGAAATATTTCGTTCCCCCCTTTTTGTTTATTATTCACTAGCCTAAAGACAGGTAATAACCTGTCTCATTTGTGGAAGATTGGCAGGCTCTACCTTGAAATAAGATGGGTCTCCAACAAACATTAACACTGCGTGACAACCTGATCACACAACCAGTTTGGAAGGTGAGGCTTCTCAGAGTTCAGAAACATGGAATCCAACCTGGGTGCACTTCTTCAGAGAAGAAACCCCTGGGTGTAGCAAATGTAGTAGAGGTATATGGTGCCGCAGGGACCTAAGCAATCAGTTTCTACGTAGGATGCAGCTATTTAAGACACTAACCTTCACACACACCCAGTATATCTCTTAGAAACAGAGCTCATGTCCTTCACAAGCCTCCCTACACTCTGCCACACCAACCTCCCTCTCCTACGCCTATTTCTGAAAAGCCTACCAGTGAGTAAGAGTGCAAAACCCCACACTTTCCTTGCCTCTGAGTTATGCCTCTGTGTAGATTACTCTGGGAATGTAAGAGTTTTTAAATAAGGCTGACTGGTGTTGAAATGCACTGTGTTCTGGTATGGGTGGGGGCACGTACGTAGGCATGGCACAGCACAGAAGATTTCTGCTTTGCAGCTCTCTGTGCTCTTCTTCAGATAAAAGTATAATGCCCTAAAGCCATAATTATGTCACAACTTTCTAGTGTTGGAGAAGAGGAATGAAATGTAGTGGTCTGTGAGTGTCACAGCAAATGTGAGGCAAGAGGCCTCCTTCACCACTGGCTATTAGTTGGGCTGCCATCTTAACAAGGTCCTTTAAGCTTTGCCGTAAAGTTTATGGCTTGATTTATTCCAATAGACTGGAACAGTTAAAAAAAATTTGCATCCTAGGGTAATGCATATTGGACAAGAATGAAAACTATGTCATTATAGAATTCACTTAATGGAAGTGCAGGGTCACAAAGACTAACTGCCGAGGACAGTGATAGCAGGCCCTGGGACTCTGCTGTCGGCACAGGATGACACACACCAGACAGCGGAAACCCGACACTGGAGCAACACATTGGGACATCTTTGTCTAGGGTTTTTCTCTCTCTCTTTCTCTTTTTAAAAAAATCATTTCCAAACACTTTTTCGCTTAAAATTATTTTGACTTTTACAAAGCATGGTATTTTTCTTCATCCGTGACACTTAGCACAACTCGAAACTGTTACCTGGGAAGCTTGTTCTTTCTGGTGATCTTCTGGACTAAGAAACAGTATCTCTTCCGTTCAGACACTTGTACTCTGGGGAGTATTTCTTAAAGGAACTCATATGCCAATTTAATTTGCTTTTAACTTAATATGTGAGTACACGCTCCTGTTGTGACAATGATATAAAGGCGAATATGAGTGGGAAGATAACAATAAAGACACCAGGTTGCTTTAGAAAGGATGAAATATGGCTGCACCCGTACGAAAGATAAACACTTCCTTAAAATGTTGTGAAGTAAACGCTGAGAGACTTGCTCATACAAATTAAACATGACGACTTCCGTCTTTAAAAAGATCCTTTTCAAAGCACTTTGGGCATGCAATGCAAATGCTAGAAAATCAAATTTCGGCTCCCCCGAACCCCCCAAATTCTGCTGGCATAATTTGTCATTAGATGACAATTCATTTCTGTTCCTAATTGCTACAGGTCATATTTTTCCATTCCTATCAAATTATCTTAAAATAAGATGTTGGTCAGTAATTCAGAAAGAATGTGTAGACAGTGGCCTATTCTAGGAGCTGACAGCTCGGCAAACGTGGACTTGGTTTATTCACCGACAGTGGGCCACAGCTTTGCAGAGACGAGACTGTGATTCCACGGCAACCCCCGCACCTCCCATCAATTGCAACAAGGCGCTTCCTCTTCTGTTGTCAAACAGTTCCTGCGAGAGGGCAGGGGGTTCAGGACAGCAGCACCGGTTCCCTCCCATCACCCGCCCACAAGGGGGCCCAGCCAGAGGCTTCCATCCTTCCTCTGGTTTGTGTGGTCCTGGTGGCATTCACATTCAGCAGGGGCCACCTTCGCCCACCACTTCGCGGGGTTTATGTGTGCGCTCATTACACTGCCGTCTGCTGCTATAATGCTCCTATTAATTTTCCTTTTGATATTTTAAGAGCAATCTATAAATCATGCCGCCTTTCATTTGTGCCATCATTAATGCCTGGTAATAAGGCTGCAGTGTCGTCGTGCTCGCGGTTAAGCTTAGCACAGGGCCGAGTAAACAAGCATCTTTTTCTCTGTCCTAGGTGCAGCGGAAGTTGAACACCCCCAGACTCGCAGAGATGCGACGCCTCACTTTCGGAGGGAGCAACAGTGAGGGGCAAGGACAGAGCCGCCATGTTTTCCTTTCAGCGTGCTGCTCTGCGTGCAGGTAGGCAGGGTGAGACTCACGGCTTTTACGGGAAATGTTAGTATGTTGACTTTTCCTCAACTAACATTTCTAGACACACAATCTTCCCTGTCGGGGGTCAGGAAAGGCACATGAAAGGGGGGCCTGGGAGCTCTGAGACAGGGTGCCGGGGTGATGATACTCACACAGCTTGCATAGGGGATCGGCCCGGACTGCTGTCACTCTCGTTGCTGTTGGTGTGCTCCATGGCGCCGTTCAGCTCCTCCCGTATCGCGCTGGCTAGGTTGCCCAGAGTGGGATTTCCCATGGAAGCGGTAGTGTATAGAGGTATACTGTTCTCAGCCATCGAAGCCTGCCATTAACCAGGAAAGTAGTCGTGAGGACTGGGCCGTGCAAGGCACAAAGGCTATGAATTATGGGTGCATCAACACCCTTCAATTTACGCTTATTGGAAAATGGTTAAATACCAATAGCAAAGAGGTGCCAAAAGATGCGGATTGTATGATACTGCTTTGTAAAACAACTTGCGTCACATGTCCCACGCTTGGTTTTACAGAGGCAACCCAGAGAGACCAGAGAGAGCCCATCAGGACAGTAAGAATTTGATTTGGTCCTGCTTAGTACAGTCACACAGTTGAGGCAGGAGTATCATATATGAGACTTCTTTTTGATGCTTTTTTTTTCCCCAAGAGGAACTGAATATTTCTAGTTCACAGTGAAAATACACTGGAATTTTCATTTCTTTGTCCATTTTGATGACTCCAGTATTGGCTATCAGAGCTTTGATCAGATTATTCTGGCTGCACCACTCAAATTTATGAGAACTCCCATAAACTAAATACCTCTTGGATCCTATAGGAAAGGGAGACATTACAGAACTGGAGTCAATTTCCATGTCCCGCCATCATTTCCATTTCAATGATTTTTGAATCTGTTTAGTGAAGTTTGGGATTAATTTGTTGAGAGAAAAATACCAAGTATCTTTTTCTGACTCAGACCAGTCACCTGGCATTTTTTAGCGAAAGCAAAATCTGGCAAAAAGAAAGCTCTGCATCTTATTTCTTCACGATGTACAGTGATATTAAAGGTGACAAAGTCACTCTGAGTGTCAGCAGCAAAAGAAGAGTGAACATGGAGAAAATAAACTCTGTGGTAGGATACTGTTCATTCTCCATCCTAGTACATTTGAAGAAAACAGCCACACAGCGTACACTGTAGACAGTAGTCAAACACACCACTGGGCTAAAATGTCCATGTGTTTCAAGTGAAGTGTTTGCGACCCAGTGACTTCTCATTTTATTGAGGAGGACAGACTCTGAAAAACTGGCAGCTGTAATTAAAGCAAGATTTATCAAAACTGTCCTCTCACAGACTACACTATGCCTGGTTTTCCATCCTAATGAGAAGAAAAGTACAATCACAAGACAATCTGGCACGGTGACTTCAACTGGCTCGTCATGCAAGAGTCCAGACTATTCTAGAAATCTTGGCAATAAAGAGAAGGTCTGAGCCAAATATGAAGAAAAAGAAGGGAGCAAAGCTAGGCTGCAGGGTGCCTGCCTGTTGTGACAACTGCAGCCTCAACTTCAGGGTCCAAACTCCACAGCCATTAAGGCTTCCTCGACAGAATCCCAGTGTCACCTAACCCAACTCTGTTGGCTAAGAGCATTTGAAAGCGAGGCCCTTTGCAAGTGCATAGCTTTCCTTTCTCCACTTTTAAATATACCTTCCTGCGTTCTTTTAAAGAGGAGGGAGAGGGGAGTCCTGTATTTCCCAATACATGAAACTCATTTTAATGAATACTCCCCCTCTCCTGTATTACGGCACACAAATCACATCAAGTACTTTTTTCGGTAATGTCTTATACATGCAATGAAGCATTTCTCCTTTTTTGGGCAATGCAGTTGGCATGGTAATAAGAACTGCTGCAGACTGTTCCAGACAACCATCTTTGAGACAAGACAGTGGTCATGCGTCTCTCTGCCATGAAACTCGGCTAGAAATGTCCACTGAGGTGCTTTTCATTGGAAATAGCACAAGATCAGTCAAGTCTAGGAGGATCAACTCACAGTTAAGTCGTGAGAATGGGGCAGAAGTACAGCTGTGGCTAAGCTTGCTATTTCAGCAGATTCTCCAAGTCTAAAAGTAAAATGATTCTAAGAGGGTGGGGCTAGGGTCAGTGGGTCACCAGTAGCCAGGGCAGCTTTCCTGTGGTTAAGTATGTTATCTTCTTTGGATCTCAAAGACCCAAGGTCAAGGCCATTTGGTATTGTACGTGGAGGCCCAACTGCCACAGTAGTCTTCCTAAGGCATATCCTTTATATTGGTCCCTTGACTTTCAACACGTCAAGTGAAGTAATCAGTCTCATCCTTTAAAAAAAAAAAAAGGCGATCCTGGGCTGCCACTGCCTTCTGAATACTCTGTCGAGTGAAAAAAAAAAAAAAAAAAAACAGAGCAACCTATCCAAGGTTAGAAAAATCTTCACCAATTGCTCACACCTAACAGAGTGATTCCCTGTCGTCAATGTCTCTTTAGTGGATCACTTAATAATGAGGTTAATTTATAAATGATCCTGTACACCATGTGCTTTCCCATCAACTGGCACCTCTCCCCAAGAAACGAAGGCGGTTAAGTCATGGCGCAGAAGTCCGTAAGCGCCATCGCTTCTGCAACATTAACCGCTCTGAGATCCTCGGGGGAAAAGCAGTCTATAAATACGCAGCTTTACGGTTACCCTTAGTTACTTCACTTTGTCAGAGCATAACGCAATCTGTCCCAAGCCCTGTGTTTTATTTCTGTAGTGGATTCTGCCGTCCTATTTTATAAATTGTATATTGTGCATTATGTGGCTCTCGTAATTTTTTTTTTAAAAAAAGATATTGTTCCACTATTATTTCCATTTGTCTTGGAAAACAAATAGAAAAGGGCAACGGTGGCAAGGAAGGCCTGCTGGTGGAGTCTTCTAAGTCATAAAGCCACAAAGTATTCTCTGAACTAACTGTCTATTAAGCGAGGATCCGAATGCACGGAGGGGCGGGGATGGCGCACTCCTCTCCTCAAGTCATGAATTTATAGCAGTTTATCTGTCTCGTTATTGGACATGGAGTGTTCTTGGGAAACACTGGACAGCTTCTGACTACCCCCGGAAATACTCAAGTATCCAAAGGATGCAAAAACAAATGGCCTGCGGATGAGACATGAACAGTTGTGTAATGATAAAACACACTAATTGAAATTAGTCACATAGTTAAGAGAAACCAGAGGATGGAGGATCACTTTTTATCTTTTTTCTGCCTCATGAATGTAACATGTGCTTGTAATTTTAATAATTTTCTAGATAGCGGCGCCTTGAAATTCACACTTCATGAGACTCCAGGGAGAATAAGTTACTAATGAATCATATTTGCAGTGACAGCATCTAAGAGCGCACTTCCATTTACTCTTCTAAAGTTACTATGTAAACTACAAGTAATTAAAAGAAACAAAGTAGGTTCTCCTATTAATTTCTGTTCTGGCTAAAAATAAATAACTATAATTACAGAAATGCTAAGTTCAGTGAGTTTGCGGCTGAACTGTAGAAGACGTGCAGTCACCAGGCACCTTAAAGCCTTAGATCCTTCTGGAGGGCAGTTCTAGAATGAAACATCAACAGCGAGAACCAGGGCCATGCCACTCCCAACGCTTTCCCTACCCTGTCCTGCCAATGCCCGGTATCTCCACTGTGTATTCTGTTACTCATTTTTTTTTAGATTTTGTTTTGGCCTTGTCCCAAGATGGCTTATGAGTCTAGGAGTCGCTGGTGGGCATCCCAAGGCCTGCTGAGTCTGCAGTGGTGCCTGGTGGATTAACAGGCTCTGATTTCTGTAAGAGTAAGTGGTGTGGAAGTCATGAAAATTCATTCGGCCTCTCTTCTCTAGGACAGCCTAGGTGGGAAAAAAGAAACAAGACCCCCTGGCCAAAAGGATGGTCAGTGTTGACAAACCCTGGGGTGAGATCTGAGCACTACATTGAGGTACTTAAATGAAACGACAGTGGTGTGTCCTGGTGACTTGGCCATGTGGTAACTGGGAACTGCATTAAATGAAAGGCTTGGAGGGCACCTGGCTGCCGGGTAGCTCATGGTGGGTGTGTCCGCTAGACCCAGTGGCAGTGTAACAAGAAAGCATTGTTGGGGGTGATCATGCCATCCTCACAATTTGCTGGAAACCCAGAGTTTTCCTAAACATCTCTACTGTATGAATAAAAATAGTTTACTTACCTGGAAGGAAACAAACCCGGGCACCCCTCCCCCGTGACAAAGACGTAAAAATGGACTTAAAAAGAAGAGGGAGGAACACAAAGCTCTGCTTTCTCTTTAAACCTGTGAACAATAGAAGGTCATGTGACGCAGTGGCCTATCATCCAGCACATTAATAGCTGTGCTAGAGTAATTACACTTGTGGTATTTTTGCCTCAAGTGAAATTCTGAAATAAGAGGATGGAAATTATGATACTGCTGATAAATATTAATAAGTGAACTTTTAATTTTTTTGCCACAATATTCAAAATGCTAAGCATTCTGCTAATGCTGAAGCAGCCCGATGTGTTTGCCTCCAGGGAGTACGATGCTTTGTGCACTTAAGAAAAAAGTTTAACGGAATTAAAATTTAATATCTAATTAGAGCGAGGCTAATATATTTTGAAATGAGTGGGGGAGACATGGGCCTCTGCCGCATATTCGGGCCGGCCATTAATCTTACCTGTAAAGCTGCATTGAGAGGTGTGCAGTAGGCGTGGCCACTCTGCATGTTTTTAATAAGGGAAGGGTTACTGTGTAAGAAAAAGATAAAAACTCAAAGTTAAACATGATCGACACCCGAGTTCCTAGCTAAGTTTTGGCTTAAGCTTGCTGGTCACCTTCCCAATGCCAATGTTTCCCCAATAACTGAACTTGAAGGAGAGCTAGGCTCTCTCTCTCCCATTTTGCAGGGCAGGTGGGGAGGGCACCTCTCAGGACATACTTTGGGGTTCTCTCCTCAGGGTAGCTTGCCTGACACCAGTAGGAGTAAGCCAACACCAAGGGGACTCTAGGGGTCCTGTGGTGTCCTGGGAGTGAGCAGGTTGCACCCTCAGGACCTGAACTCTACAAGGAGTGCTAGGGGAGCAGTGGGAAGGCTCCCTGGGAATCTCTCCGAGGCACGTGGACCAGCAGGGATGTCTGTTCCTTGGAGAAGTGAGAGGCTGGCTGCAGTGTGTCCTGCAGGGCCAGACCAGGCGGGACATGAGATGATTTACTGCTGTCTCTCCATCAACTGACCAAAGGAAGCCACAAGAGGATTAGATCTTGTGCTTCAACGAATTAAATATTCAAAAAAACCTTACGTAACAGATAGCTACAGAGGGGAAAAAATAATGGCTTCCAGGAGAAAATTACCTACATTTGTCAATGGCTTTCAAAGAAGTACTGTATTTACAGTACTATCAATTAGTACTATCAATTTTTTCCCCAATGCTTGGAACATTTTAGTCATTCTTCTCATTATATCTACATTATTATACTAAGTGAACAAAACGAATTTATCCCAACCCAGTTTAGTGCTAAACCATAGTTTCCTTTTTACACACACAAAAAGAATTAGTGATAGGGTCCCCTTAAGCTGCTGATTCAAAAACACAATCGGTAATGTGCATTACAGACGCCAAAAAAGCATTATTCAAAGGCACTGGTGTTCCAGAGAGAAACGAGAGATAACATGGACCAATCACACAATTTAGTTTCATTGCAGAAAGCTGTGGCACTGCTACCTGGTGAGATGCGAAAACTACATGGGATGAGGCAACCATGCAAAGCCAAAGCAACAGCAGGAAAAAAAAAACCAAAGCAAGTAAAGGCTCTTACTGTGCGACAAGCTCGTCAGAGTTTTCATCGGGGCAGTATTTGCGAGGACGGCCTCGTTGATTATGGCGGCCACGTTTAAACTCTTCATCATCAACTGTCCAAAAGGACCCAAACTCATCCTCTACTCTGATAAAGCACTTACGCAGTGAGAGGTTGGTGCGAATGGCACCCTGGGGTAGGAGCAGCGGCAAAGGAGATGAAGTGGCAACAAAAGGAGGCGGGGTTGGGGCAGGACAGACATCCAATACAGGGAACAGGAAAAAGAAAATAAAATGCAATAAGCATAAGCAAATGGTTTGTGAGGGTTAATATGCATTGCCACCTACAGCTACTAGCATGGGATGCAACACAGACCAGCAGGCAGGGCGGGGCTGGCGGGGGGACACAACGGGGGGATGAAATGCTTTTTTGCTTCCCTTAACTGAGACAACGTGAAACCAGTTCTCTGGTTTGACACCATCTAGCAGCCAAAGCCTCTACATTACACTTGTTAGCGCAATCCAAGCTAGGCTGAGAAGTTCAAACATGGTGGACGTACCCACTGATCTTTTGTGGCCTTCGTTTTTGGAATTCTACTTCATCCACTGTCCATACTGCCCCTTTAACGTTTTCTACTCGCACAAAACACTTGTGAAGACTAAGATTATGACGCACTGCATTCTGCAGCAAGTATAAAAGAGAGAACATTTACATTGTCTGTAAGAAAAGGCTCCAACAACAGCAGAACATTCAGCCTAACAGTCCACATTTCTAAAACCTTCCCGAGAGCTGCAGCTGCCACCCCCATGGAGGACCTTCTTGGGATCAAGGGTGTCTTTGCTGATGTAAGAAAACTCTAAGCTACTTGTACTTGGGCATTTTAATTTAGTCTCTGGTAGTATCTCACCAGAAGAAATATTTGAAATGTGCACATAAGCCCAAAATAGGTTCCACAACATAATTCTGAAAATATTGTTATGCTAACTGCAAGGAACTACAGGATGTGTTAAACTATTCTTTTGAACCATTATACCTCTTACTCTCTCCGAAGGGTGGTACTGTTCAATATGTAGTGGTACCTGCCTCTAAAAATGTCTGTGGGTTTTTATTCTGAACAGGATTTTTACCACCGAGAATACCACTTTTTACAGACAATGGGATGGGAGGTGGTGGAGTGAATTCACCTCCAAGGGATCAGTATCGAGACTAAGTTCTGCCTTCCCTTCCCTCGTCCACCACAAGAGCTGGTGCTCACCACAGAGGAGTACCTGCACTAACTGAACTAGGGCCAATGGACACGTGAGGCAATATCACTAGATTTCTGCAGGTGACAGTTTCAGCAGACAAGTCTTTTCACTTTAAAAACTCACTTCTGACCATTTATCTACCAAAGAGGAAAAAAAAATCTCAATTTTTAATATCTCATCCTTCCTCAAAGTTTCAGGAATATCCACGATCCTGACGGGGTCTACAAACTGTCAGCCTCTTGGTGGAAATGACCAAGCCGAACTCGGCATTGGACATGAAGATGTGACACAGAGACCCGAGTCATATCCTTAAAGCTTTCTTCTCAAATGCATCAACTCAACTAGGACATGAGATGCTGATGCAGGCACTGACCTCATGTCGCCTCTAAGCCCTCAATCGACCTCAGTGACACTGCCACTGCTCAACCATTCTGCACCCTTCTTCTTCCACTACCTGGAGTACTGGCTCTGCTAAATGTACTCTTTGATCAAGGCGGTAGAAAATCTTGATACCTTGGGAAATCTTTCAGTTTTTTTGACAATCATATTAGGTGAGTAGGGGGATTGAGGTCAAGCAACTTTCTTCTGTGACGTGGAATATTTAGAAGACGAGGAGACAATTCCTATTGCACAGAGTGATGAACTATTCACAACGTGAATGAATTCATCTACAGGACAGTTCTGAGAGATGTCAGCGTAACTGAGGTCAGCTTATACATATCTAGGTGACAGTCAAAAATATCTTTGATTTAGAAAAACTTCGATAGATATGCTTAAAAATAAACTCCTTAGAAAGCATTCTGCATCATCTGTTTGCGTATAAAATTGTAGCCTTGCCTTTAGGGAATTTCCTTTCTGTATTGCCCAGAGGCACAGCACAGAATGTCAAGAGGCTGCTGGTAGCTCCTTGAGCTATCTAGAGGAATTGTAAATACACGCAGCTACACTACCTTTAAGAATCCAGGCAGAACAATGTATACATACAGGTGAACCAGCTCAGAAAGAAATCCAGAGTTAGAGATCAGTTGATGTTCTCACCGATGTTTTAAAATATCAATATACACTGAACTCAAAAAGCTAAGAAACTTATTCTCATAAAAAAGGGTGGCTGAGGAACACAAACCTAGGAACTAAAGACGCAAAAGCAAAAACAGTTTTGCTTTCCAAGACTGCACACTGGAGCAAAAAGCAACCAGACATCATGAGTTTTAAAAAAAGATGAGTGAGGGTGGTTTCAGTCAAAACTTTAAGTGAAGGACACGTACAGAAAGTTAGACGTATTTATGAGTCACTAAGTATTTCATCTAGGGTTGTTTATATTAATGACACTTTTCTCCCGTTCTTTGGAAAAACGAAAAAGTTACATCTGAAGATATGAGCTTAAATTTATATTCACAAGGGGCAATTGTTTTTAAATTTGATCACTGGGTATTTATAAAAGGCAATTTGAAGAAAATGTCTGCCTCATGCTTCTACATCCTAAATTTTTAAAAGCATTTGCAGCTAAAGAGCCTTTGTATTTTATTTCCCAAAGCAGGCAAGATTTTGCACCCAGACTCCCTTTCATAGCCATGTGTCATCTAAGGAACTAGGTCATTTTTTTCCTTCCTTCAGGACTTGGAATGGAACTCAGGCTTTCACAATGCCCTACAACTCTAGCCCTTTATTATTTTCAGACAGGGTCTTGCTAAATTTCCTGGAACTTGAGACCATCCTGCTTCAGTCTCCTGGAGTGCTGGGATTAGAGGTTTGTGTCTCCACACATGCTCACTGGTCATAAACATATCAGAGAAAATAAGTTTTGTTTTTCTCCCACATAAAATTAAGTTACCAGTAGGGAAGGAATGTGTTTCAAGCAAAGCAAGTCTCCCTTGCTTCATATTATAAATACCTTTAATGTTTAGTCTAATAACGTTTACTGTAATAATCTTAAAATACTTGTGTTCAGTGTATCTATGTATTCTGGAGTGCCCGGATTTTGTAAGACTGCTGGGTGGGAGAATAGAAAAGCTCGTGAGTGCTTAAGTTAATACAATGGAGTAAGTGCCAAGGGAAGCTGCGGGCGCACTGCTGAGCTGGCAGTGAGTTCTATGACATGGCCCCAAGCACTGCTGGGGGCACCTGACCCAGACCTATGGACTCTGACCTGGCCTACGGGGTTAAAATGAAGCTCCATAATTTAGATGCTACTTTTCTTCTTCACGTGTGCATACAGACCTCTGAGGGGCAATCTCCCAAATACCACATTCTCCTGTAAAGCCCCCATTTAGGGTGCTGAAATTGGGTTGAAGAGTTCTGGTCCAACCAGTGAAGGTTGTGATCTGTTTGAACACTTACTTAGCCTTAGCCTCGTAGCGATAAAAAAACAAAGTACCTCTGCCTCTGTGCAAACACTGCCCAATAGTGGGAGGTTTATGGAATTAGCAGGACAACCTCAGTATCTGGGCAACAATGTCATCTCCTTCCCCTCTGCATTCCGGCTAGCAAGATGGCACCCTGGCTGGCCCAGCCACAGGACTGCTATGTGAAGGGTGTGTGACTTCCCTCACATCAACCCACCCATACTGGAATTTGCTTACCAATCAATCAAATATTCCTACATACGAGATCCTCGTGAGTGAATCAAAACAATATAGGTATGATTTCCTCATAGCCCTATAACTGTATTTTATCAAATAACAACCTCTGTTCTGTAAAGGTCAAATTTCAAGGCTGATCAGGCCTAAGAGAAAACTTACCTTCCACGTGGCTGCATTACGTCGGAAGTAAGCGAACATTCGTGTGAACCAGTTATAGATTTCATTTAGTGTTAGCTGCTTTTCTGGAGATTCAAGAATGGCCTGTGAAATCAGAAAGCATCAGAAGAAGCTAATTTGTGACCAAATCCACAGAACTGTCACTATACAGGTTCTTGAAAATAGAAAATAACTGTGATTTGGAGCTAAATCCTAAGAAAGGTTTCACAAAATGATCTAAGATTAATGGTTGTATTTAACAGTTCAATAGCAAAACTCAAAATGGAATTATCTAATTGTTTTGAGTTTTTATTTCTGTTTCCATACAGAAATATTAATTTATTAGTCATTCATAAAGCAGAATCAAAGAGAAATGCAAAACATTTCACTAGCTGATTAAAGCTCAGTAATTATTTAGAGCTCAGATTAATTCTAGGGATCAGAGATTACTGTAGCTTGTGATAATTGACTTGCCATCTTTAAACAGGCTCATTTTCACTGTTGTGTGAAATGAATTTCCTAATAATCACATCGTATTGTAATACTTAATCAAAAGCAATTATGTTATATATTGCAGTTTTAAAAAACCTTATAGAAAAGGTTTCAGCATGCTTGCATACTAAACGGTTTTAAATCCACTTGATCAATATGATACCTCCATGCACATGCACACCTTCTGATATAATTTCCCAGCTCGCATTATTTACTTACCTGCCTAATTAAAGATGCATATGTAAAGGGTGGTCTAACTTCTGCGTTCTTATAAAATTCTTGGTTCTGCGCAATATCTGCTAAATAAGAATCGTTGTCCTATTAATTATCACTTTTTTAAAAAGGGGGCCGACAGGCAAGAATGCAGCACGTTACGGTTCTATGCGAGGCCAACGTGGAGTAGCTACCTGAAGAAATGGGCACGTTGTATTTGTCTGAGTACCGCCTGCGGATGGGTCCCACCGTGTGCATGCTGGTGGTGGTGATGACGGAGGGGCCTTGGGTGACGGGAGTCAGGGGGGCAGTCGGGGTCGTTGGAGTATGAGGTAAGCTCTGCGGAGAAGCCTCCGACGCGGACTTGGCGACCAAATTGAGCTGTGAGGAAGAGGAGAACATGACTTAGCAGACACATGGAAAAAACAGAGCAACCAAGAAAGCATCTCACACCCAGCGGGAGCGGGAGCGATAGCAGGGACGCCTGGCTAGTGTCATTCCTCTAAGCAGACAGGTTTATAAACCATTCCCTTAGTTTTGGTAGGTGTTATCTCTCAAAACACTCTCCTTTCTTTTCCAGGAGACAGGTATTTCCAAAGACTGTCAAATGGTGTTTACAGATGCTAAAAGGGGCTTTCTAGCAGAGGTGAGTCTGAGAAATCTGAGGGCAAACCGTTTCTTTAATCACAACATCTCCTCTTTTCATAGCCTACTATGCTTCCTAATTCCTGACGACGCAGACCAAGTCCACCAGAGAACGAAGACACTGTGAGCCCAAGGTGCAGGGTAGAGCAGTCCCACAGAATGCTGTGCTAGCACCCCACTTAGTCACTGCTTCCTAAAATAAGCTTCCCAAGGCCCCAGCTGGAGGACAGGCTACGCAGCCGCACTGTGAAACATCACAGACGTGGAACCCACGGTAAGGGGCTGGCATCTGGCTCATGTGGATGGCCGCAGCCATCATGTATTCCTACCAGCTGACAGAGACCAACTTTTCAAAGCTTTACGTGTCACGGTCCTGAGGCAGTATCAAGCATAAGAACGGAATCTGTGACTCTAAAAAGATGGCATACAAGAAACCCAGAACTCTAAGACGCCTGATGGTTACTCTTTCCTTCATATGTTGCATGAAAATAAAGTCTCCTACCTCAAGTAAGGAAGTGGACTGTTACTTATTTGGAGAGGTAGAGAGGAAAGCGAATGTGTACGTCTGTGATTACCTATCTTACCGTCGTCACCGTACGGTGCTGTTCTCACAAATACTAGAATGATCCTTATCCAAAATTTATCAGACACAAAAATCATTTTAAGTCTGGCAATAAAGAACATGCTTTTTTTCTTCTTCTACCATAGTCACTACTGTTTATGGAGAACTGCTACTTCAGATATAGAGCCTTCTTCCCTTACCCCAAGAAACTTGACCTAAGCCTTCTCACCTGGTAACATTTTCTCAAACTCGGTTTCAAACCACTTACCATAAAAAGTCTATTTCACAGTCATTATCGTCAGTCTTAAACACAAGGCATTATTTGTGGAAAGTATTAAAAGTGAGAGCTCTCTGAGATCATCATCAAAGCACATATTAAGAGCAAGTTCCGAAGTGTTGGGAAGCACAGCTCTGCCTGCGTCCCAGTCATGGGTAAGATGACAATAGTCATCTCTACCTAATATGCTTCCAAAGGACAAAAACGGAGATTTGCTAGGACATAAGAAATGTAAATAGAAAAAAGCCAATGCAATGCTGGGCTGAGAACGGTTCTGCTGAGCTCCCCTTTCTATTTTCAGCTTGAAATGTTGACTCAGCCGACCACAGACCCTGGGCCCCATCGCCCAACAAGAGAAGGCCACACAGATGGCACCACACCCTTCTACCCTACAGCAAGCTGGGCCAGTGCAGTGAGCTGCTCACTCTCAGTAGTACTGGAAACTTGACTGGGTGACAGACATTTGCAAGACCAAGTGCTAACAGTTCACAGTAGCGGCCAGGGGAAGGCGGGGTAGAGCTGAGACACAGAGGGAAAGGGAAAAAGCCGGGCTGACCTCCTCCTCGACTCAAGCCTTAATCACTGACCAGGTCCAGGAGCAGTGTGTATTAGCATCCTCCGGAGCACAGGGTCACAGAAATTAGTGCGTAAAGCTCATAAATACACAGCATTTATAATTCAGATGCTGATTAGCCAAAGAACATCACAACATTTCAGAAAAGTCATGGGTAACAGTTATAAAAAACTCATTTTAAAATGGCTGACGTTGTGGGTTGCGTCTGATTCACATGCCACTCCAAACACCCAAGATGGGGTATTTTACTCGTATTTTAGAGAGGGAAACTGAGGCTTGTTCATGTCCCAGCCTGGACCCAAACTCAATCCACATGGCTGTAAGATCCTAGAGCCTCTGTCAAAATCTTCTAATGTTGGGAGAAGCGGGAAAAATAAACATTAACCAGTTTCACTTTCCTGCTATACTCATTTTTGGAAAAGACTCAGTGAACAGCTTTTATTCCTGCCTATAAATGACATCCAATAAATATTAGCGAGCACCTAGAAGGCAGCTGGTTCTGTAATGACAAAAACAGGAACAAAACACAGACACACTGCCCTTGAAGGGCTCACCATCTGAAATCAGACACCTGGTCAAAGGCAAACACACACAGGATCCACAAGAGCATTCTGGGGAGTGACTCGGCTTCTCCTTTCAGCTAACGTTCAGTTAAGAACCTTACCCTAAACACGCCATGACTTTCTTTACAACGTGACAACAACAATAAAACTGAGCACAAATGCCTGTAAGATTTAAGGATGTATGCTCTTTTCCGGTTTGGTGAGGAAGATCGCCATGTCCAACTAGGCTCCAGGTAGGCTGTCAAACACCAGCACTGATGTCAACATTTGGCAAAAGTTAGCCTCTTTTTCTGGCTGCTCACATCTCCGGGGAATCGACAAACCCCCCTGACACGACCCCAGATGCAAAATGGACGTGACTCTCGCTGCTTCTGCAAAGTTCTAACACCAGGATTGTTCTCTACCAATGAAAGTGACACAGAGAAACTGTAAGACTCCGTCTGGATTTGCACAGTCCATGAAGATAGACATGAAGGCCGAACTTTCTTGATGCTGCTGAATATGGGTAGCAAAAGTGGAAATAAACACAGAGGCAGTAGAGAGCAGAGAGGGGTTTACCAGGCTTGACAAATGACACTGCGATTCACACCCACCGCTGGGCTGTCTCTAATAAGCCACAGAGGAAGCAGCCAATCTCAGCTAATTACCAGATAAAAATGTATTGTAAGGACTCTAATTAGGAGACGCGGATGGAGGTGATCCAATGATTAAATGCTGCATTCGGTGACCCCACCATCCATGTGCAGTGGCGCAAGATGTCACTGGAATATTTTGTAGAAACAGTCATTTTCTTTCAAGGAGGGGAGGCAGTAATATTTGTAATGATGGCTATGAGGTAAACTCATTAAAAGGCAGGTCCTAGAGAAAGAGGGTGGCTGAGGGTGGCTGAGAGCAGCTGCGGCCATTCCAAAAGCAAGTGCCAAGTCTCCACAGAGGGGCTGCAGTCAAGTGGAAAATTTCTGTCTGACCTCTGGCCTCGCTATTAATTTGCAGGAAAACTAATGACACATATACATATTCCCACAAAATTGTTCTAATTGCTAATTTGCCAAAGGAGCCCGGATTCCAAATTAAACATGACTATAGCCTGTGAGGGAAGCAAGAACAAAAAGCTATAAATTCCAAACAGAGGGTGCCAGGCCACGCAAAACCATCTGACGGCTCAACCCACAAGTTAATGGAATGCCAACCCTGTCAGCTGCTATCGAGGTTTCTTAACTTCGAAACTTTTGTCTGAAGATCACATGCTTGTCTTGTGGAGACATCATCTTCACAAGGGTCAGGGGGAGAGAAGATTAGGGCAGGAGGAAGGATTCAAAACAGACTCTAATCAAACGGAACCAGACAAGCTCTCCTTCCACTCACTCACTCTCTTTCTGAGACAGGGCTGCACTGTATACTCCAGACTGGTCCTCAATTTACTACATAGCCCAGGCCTGCCTTGAACACACAGAAGTCCTCCTGCCACAGCTTCCCAAGTACAAGGATTAAAGGTGTGTACTCCCATGCCCAGCTACTATGTGGTACTGGGGGATGGAACTGGGACCTCTTGCTTCCTAGGCAAGGGCTCTAATAACTAAGCTTTGCCCCAACCTACCAGCTCCAACTTCAATTAAGATCTCTCTGAAAATAATAAATAAAATGGACCACAAAAAAATTAACCACAGTCTTAGAACAGAGAAGCAATTCAGGAGCAGTGTGGATTCTGTTGTAATCTTGAAATATTCATCTTAATTGTAAACTATGAAATCTTAGTACAATCATCAATTAGAAATGAAAGCATCTGTGCTCCCTGTCTCTGATTGTAGTTAGGGCTTTAAAAGATAATTTTTTTGTATGTTTGTTTTCCGGGGCATGGGGCAGGAAGGGATCGGAAGGGAGTGTTTCTTTTCCTGGTGGAAAAGCCCTCTTTTTTCTTATTGTGTTCATTTTCTATTTAAAAAGAAGTTGCTATGTTTAGAAAAGTTAGTAACTTTCATATTTTGCTGCATGCCAACTTTCCATCATACGATGATTTCAGCAAAGATAATCTCTTTGAAACTCTGGCCAAAAGTTAAATTCTTAGGTCAATTAACATTGCTGTAGGGGTTTTTTTTTTTTTCTTAGATAAAAATAATCTTTCTCTCAAACCTCATCTTCTGGTTTGGTGACAGAGGGGCTCCTCCAGAAATCTTTGCCCTCAGAACTAGTCCAGTTCTCTATTGGCTAATCCCGTATTGGGCTTAGTCCTTTAAAAAAAAAAAAATCCTTAGTTTTTGAACAGTGATCTCCTCTCCTGTGTAAAGATGATGAGTCACTCACATTTTGTACAAAATAAACAACGGCTGATGCAAACCCCAGACAGAACCAGCCTTGTTGTTGCCAGCACTCCCCTAGAAGCTTCTTGTGTTTGTTTGTGTTCTTGCCTCACATCAAAACAGATCCTGAGAACAAAGACTAACCTGAAACCAAAACTCTCCGGATACCACCACCACATAGTAGGGGCTTTCAGGCTCACAGAACTGGTTCTTCTGCTGTGGGTTTTTACCCAGCAGCTCAGGTCCCTTAGAAAGAGCAGTGGCGGCGGCTGCCATGTCTTCCAGGCATGAATCATACTGAGTTCAGAGCACACAGTGCCAGACCGTGGCGAGGGCAGGGCAGCCAGCGGCCATTGTGAGAAGCCTCTGCTCCTTCCCGGACTCAGCCTGGCATGGTCGGAGATGCCCAGACAGGGGTACTAACGACAAGCACGGGGCTACTAACAAAAGAAGCAACGGAACCTGAGTCTACAAAACAGCTTTCGTGTGTGGGACTTTGGAATCCCTTTTCATGGCAGCCGGTGTTAGTTTCCTGGCTCCATAAGAGCAAGGCCCTAGCAGCCGCCACCAGCGGCCATTCCCTGAAGAGTTAACAGGCTCCCCCACACCTCCTTTTTTAAGAGAGGGGCACTTTGTTTTTCTAGTAGCTAAAAGCCATTTCAAAACAGCCTTAATTGCTATGGTTAAAGCACCAGAAAAATGTGTAAAAAGGAAAATCCAATCCTGCATTTCGTTCCAAATGTGCTTTATGATATTTTTATAAAGAAGGCTCTCCTGCCTACACTGTAATTACTTACCCACCAACACTGGAGGAATGAGGCTTCTCCAGGGTGAGGAGCAGCTCTCAGATGCGCGCGAAAACCCCAGAGCCCGGCTGCCTCTCATGTCCTCGGCATTGTAACACAGGATTTACAGTGTGCTCCTGACATCATGAGCACGCCAAGTCTTTTAAAATAATCCGTAAAAACTTAATAAAGTTCTAACAGACATGGCTGTTCTCGTTGTTTGGTCCTCCCAGTTAAGTCTCCCCTCCTGGGCACCATCTCAGCAGTCTCCAGGGACCCTGAGGGCCTCCAAGCGTACACTGTGCAAGGACTCCATGACAGTGACCAAGGTCGGAAGAAAAGACTATCCATTGTTTTCAGGACTGTTTTATCTTGTGCTTGTGCTGTTGCTTCTTATTTCATTAGAAAGAGAAGCATTTTTTAGAAAGTCCACCAGACTAACCAATCCCCATCTAGGTCAAGAATGGTCTTTTCAACTTTCAAGAGTTAACCCCTTGAACTTATGGCTGCCCTTGTAAAACTGACAAGTCCTTGCCCTTGCAGGGCTCAGCCTGAGTAACATGAAAAGTAAGAATACTTATCGTTGCTGATGATGGCTCGTTCTTCCTCCATGCTGACTCACTGTCCTACCCTCCGAGCCACACAGGCAGGTGAATCCCACAAAGAGGCTCACCCACCCTACACTGGAGGAAAGATCCCCGAAGCCGATTTCTTACCACCTTCCTACTAATCATCTGAGGTTTCTGCGGAGACACGGCTTCCCCCACAAGTCCTCTCTGATTCTACCTTCCAGTTTGCTTGTTCTCACCCGCAGCACTGTCCAGGCCTCATCTCTGTGTGATGTGCATCGTGTGTGTGTGTGTGTGTGTGTGTGTGTGTGTGTGTGTGTGTGTGTGTGATGTGCATCGTGTGTGTGTGTGTGTGTGTGTGTGTGTGTGTGTGTAAAATATTTCTTCCACAATATTCAAAACACCTTAATGGCAAAGATGTGCCTACTCAAGTGTTCAGTACACTGAGTGACCAATAAGTAAATACTGTCGATGGAATAGTTTGGCTTTTAAATGCCGTAATTCCACTTCCAAAAATAACCTGCACTTTGGGCCCTTGGTAGAATTCTGAGAGGCAAGCATTGTTCAGACGTGAGGGCAGTAAGACGACTCGCAATTAGAGGAGCCAGATGGGCGTGGGAACTGCTGCTGTTCCAGCATGCCCCATGCCTTTCTGAGAGCTCGGACCCACAGCGACACCCTGGTGCACCGTGCTGAGCTGAGCACATCCTCTAACAAGCCAGATCCCAAGATGAGATCCACAGCGAGACCCAGAAAAAGTATCTGGGAGCTGACAGAAGAACGACCCCAGAACCTGCTGGCAGCTTCTTTGAGCCCACGAAGGGAGGATGTGTTCCGTGATTGGCTACAACAAATGACACTTACCACCCAAATGGCATTTAGTGGAAGGCAACGTTTACAGCAAAGCATTCTATCACTTAGTGACTAAGAATTTTTAAATAAACACACAGTTCCTCTTAACAGAAATGGAAAAAAGAAACAACTTCATAAACTTCCTGGCAAAGCTGCAATGCCAAGGACCCCATCTAAGGTCAGATCTGAATGGCAGCTTCTGCTTGTTCCACATCATCGATTCTAGAAGGACACTTGTTCAAATGTACCAGGCATTCTATCAATTTAGGGTGGAATAAATTAATTACAGGCTACGAGGACACATTAGGATCAGTCACTAGGTAGTTCTGGGTGTCTAAAGTTGAAAGCATCCGAGTTTGTGGTTATGTGCACGTCTTTTTCTTTTTCTTTTTGATTAGGAGAAAATTTATGCAAAGCGTTACATGTCTATCTTTTATAATTAATTTTCCAATGCCTCACCTATACATATTTTAATAATTCTGATTTATAAGATGGTATCTGTAATAAAATTTTCTATTTTCTGATAAATGAAAAGGCAGGTTCACTCCAACAACAAAGTGTCACACAATATCTGCTTGTCAGGCACCAATTTTTACTTCTTACACATAAGTTAAAGGATAAGGAATTTATAATGCTGCCTGTGAAGGAAACCACTTTTCAGACACAAATGTGATCTTTTTTTTTCCTTCAAAGGGTAATACAACAGTACATTTACATAAACTAATCCAAACAATCTATGTGTTCGACAATGGCAAACCTCACACAGACGGCCTATTGTTGGTTTACATCTTGGAGTTCTTTATAGCGGCTTGTAGCACTGCTCTAGCTGTCAAAGGTTTGACTTGGACGCTAAATAAACGGTTATAGAAGTGCGGTGCAGCGATATTGGACTTCTTTGCAAAAGAAAACCTGCTGTGTCTGAATTCAAAAGCTATTAATTTTTCAGTCAAAAATATTCGTGCCTATTTCTTTTAATAAAGAAATACTGTGCTGAGCTACTAAGAGATAATGTTGACTAGTGGTAGAGAATTTTCAATAGAGCAGTTAAAAATAAATTTAGTAGGAGGTCCTCTTCCAAGTTATAATTTTCTGGAATGTAAAACATTTTTTTAAAATACTAATCAAGACAAACCTTCCTTCCGTCCCTGCTCATTTCTCCCTCACCTCCAGGTGTGTTTCCTGTTTCCTGGCTGCCTAGCCCTGGCCCACAAGGACACTCCCAGTGGTTTTCTCTCAGCCCAGATGTGCTCACACACACGGTGCTCCCAGCCAAGACGGGGCCCTCTTGTGAGCTGAATACCACCGGGTCAGGGGTCATACTTCTTCAGGTGTCTCTCTCCTCATGCCATGCAGTCCCATGATCCAGAACAAGGTCATTGCTAGCAAGCTGGGGTCAACTCTAACTCTATCATTCTTATTCTTTATCTATGGAAGACCAGGATATCTCACGTTTTCTTCCTTGCTCCTAGGGGAAAAAGGCTCAAAGCCTTTATCCTGGGAAAAATCGCCTCACGGAAGTCATCTGAAGACATGGAGTGTGCCAGCATCTGGGGCTCCATGCCTGTTGTAGAAGTCAGCTAAGTCATTTCAGAGCCCTAACCATAGTGCTTTGCAGCACCTGATTTTTCCCGGTTGGCTCCTTTAAAGAAGGGGCTCGTGGAAGAGAAGCTCAGGTAACGACTGAGGCCACGATTCTAAATGGTGTGGTTCTTTTCCTCCTTTTGGTTTTGGTAGCCTACCCCTCCAGTCCTACAGCCATAGACTGCAAAATCCATGGAACCTAAGGACTCTTTCCTAGTAAAAACGGATGCGCAAAGTGTTTAATGATTTCATGTCCTATACCCCAGTAATGTGTTCTGTTTCAGACATTAATTTTGTCTGCCAACTGCATCTTGGCAGGCTACCATATTTGCTGGGTTAATAGTCTGACTCCGTTTTATTTCTATCACCATAAATCATACATATATGAGTGTGTGTTTGCTTTATTTATAGAAAAAAATCAGTCAAAACAGATAAACCAATACTTTGCCATTACGCTGCATCATTGCATATTGATTAAAATTGCTGGTACTAACTATAGATTGTCAACGCTCAATTAATTTTCACACAGTGACTCCCAGCAAAATCAAATAAAGGCAGTGTACCTTTCAATTTTACAAATCTTAAAATCAGGAAGCAAAGTACTGTCTCCATTTTGAATAATCAGTTAAAGCTACCAGAAGATTTTAGAAACAGAAGCCAAAGGGATCCGTGCACAACAGAGAGAAGGGTCTGAGGCAGGACTGGGGGTTGGATGCCGTTCCCCTGCTTTGGTGTTTACTGCCTGTTATGGACTGACATCCTTCAAGGTCCGGCAGAAGCCAACAAACAAGAAACAGGAGATTCCCCCAAATCTAATGTCATCTCAGTGTGCCACATTTGGTCTCCTGAGTGAAAAAGAAGTCACTGTCACTCCTCAATCCTTGGTAACCATTACACGCGCCCCGTAATTTAGCCTCTCACAATTCTGCCAGTAGTTTTCCCATTCCTTTTCCCTATCATCTTGAGCTTAGCCTACTCCTCGCCCCTTTTCACCTACAATAGCGTCACTCAGTTTGCCCTGGCCTGAATGCCTGTCCTTCCTGCTATCAAGGTCCAGCTGCCTTCTCCCTGGGCCAACCATTTATACAGATATCCCTCTCTCCAGTGAGTTCTCAATTCAGTTTTGGTACCTTGGTTTCACACCAACCATTCGGTTCCAGAGAAGAGCCAGTGCTTGGGATGTCATGTGAGAGGACCCGCTATGAGCCCTCCCATGTCTCCACAGATGCCTAGCACACTTCCAACAGGAATGAAACAGGTGTCCCAAGGGCCTGTGACTCTCAGGTCTGCCCCAAGAGGCTGTTTTCCCCATGCTCGGCTGGGAGGCACAAAAGCAACACCATGGCTCTGCCATGTTTCCTGCCTCTGAGTAGATCAGTACTTACGGGCTGAGGGGCAGCTTTGGGTTCTGTGGATTTCACATGCAGGTGGGTCATCATGGCTTGCAGCCGCTCCTTGTCTTTTGCAAGCTTGTGGGAAGAAAAGGCTGTGTTATTTCTTTAAATACAGATACATGATTGATTTAACACCACAAAATCATTTTCATTGCTTCATTGTTTCTGAAATCTATAAAACCACTGCCAAACTCCCAGTAACCGGAGGTGGTGGTGTGAGATTTCTCAACATGAGTTACATTAGACTTTAACTGGGATGTTCTAGACCTGCTGGCACCAGGGAGGCCCGTGGAACACGGACAGCTAAAAGACAGATGTGAATCACTCCTATTAACCAGACTTAGTCACAAGGAGACCAAAGGAAAATGAGCTAGGAAGCTTCAACTCGTAAATTCATCTGTTGTGGTTGTAGAGAAACTCCTAGACAGCTGGGTACACCTGTGCCTGTGCTAACAGGGAGGCAGAGATTAAGACAGTGACACCGGCAGGGAGAGGCAGGGACATGAACATTGCTGAGTTCCCACCTTTAGCTAAACTCAGAAGAAACGCACAGGCTCATTTACTCACTGTCGGAGGACCTGCCAGTCTTGTATTCGTAAGCCAAGTAGCTTCATTTTAATAAAAAGTTATCCTCTCCTAAGGTCACAAGCATTACTAGTTGCATGTACATCATAGGCCCTTGCTACCTATTGGAAGCTATGACCTTCAATGCTTGCTTTAGATTAACACAATGGTCATTTGGGTTAACTCAAGACAGTCAGGCATAGGAGACACATGACCATAACAAGTTCCGTAAAAGAAGGGGAAAATGGTCCCCTCAAAGATAAAGATAAAGTTAAAAGCACAGCTATGGCACGGCGAGGAAAATGTAAAAGAGAAAAATGACGACCGAAGGAGAGACAGTGGGAGAATGAGTATGAACAAATATACATGTAGTTTTATGTATCTTAGGGACTGTTTGTCCAAAATAATGCTGTAGAGTTCTATGTCACATCAGTCACCTTAAATCCTTGACAAGGCAATTTTTGGAAGTCTAAAATTATTCCCAAACTGAACATGTTTCATCTCTTCTGCCAAAGTTATTTTCTGAGAGGGAGGAGCTCAGGAACTGGGGGAAGGAAGGCAGAGGACAGGGAAAGACGCAGCAGGCAAAGGGAAAAACCTCTTGCCTTATCCTTACTGGTGACTTAGTCTTAAGCCATATCACACTGCATTTTTTCAAATTTCTTTATATTCGCTTGTGGTTCAGGGAGGAATAAAGAAAGAAGAGGATAAAGAGGTGAAGAAAGCCTTAAACAGTGTGAGCATTTATCTTTTAACAAACAGGAAATGAAAACGATACCGTATTAGGAGCCACTTTATGGTATTTGTCCTTGTTCTTCTATAAGTTACTGAACAGCCAAACCAAGAGATTCTCTGAGCACATAATGCTAATGGAATTTAGTTTTCCAAAGTGGTTCAGCTAGAACAATTAAAATATCGGGAATGGCATTTTCTACAATTACTTGTTTTTTTAGGCTAAATATCCCATTTTTTTGATGTTAAAACTAAAATATTCTTAACGTTTGGTTTCAAAACTGTCATGGGGCAGAAGGCATATAGACTACTCTTCTTAAAAATAAGTAGTTAGGCTGGAGAAGTAACAGAGCAGTTAGAGCACTTGCCTAGCAAGCACAGGGCCCTGAGTCTGATTCTCCACCACCTCATAAGCTGGGTATGTTGGCCACACACCTGTAATCATAGAACTCAGGAGCCTAGGCAGGAGGATTGCTGTGAGTTCAAGGCTAGCCTGGCCACACAGTGAGTTCAAGGCCTGTGTGAAGTGTGTAGTGAGATGCTATTTCAAAAATAAATAAAATTTTTTAAAAAAATAATACAAACTACTAGACAGCCATACTGAACAATACAAATTAGAGAGTGAGAGGTATTATTTACTGAAGAATCTACTGAATATTAATTGTGACTTAATATGGGGGTTAAACTGTAGACGCAGCAATTACAGACACCAGGTTGGGTAAAAGGGAACCCAAACACTCAGCATCATCGGAAACCACCTCCTTAGTAGTCAATCCACGCCATCTATTAGCCTGGCCTCTCATTGGACAGTCAAAGGTAGTAACACTACATCGTAAACACACACCCGCAACACGGACACATAGCCATATCCACAACCCCAAAGGCAACTGTCACCGGAATTATATTTTTCCAAAAACATAACTTAAAATTCATCATCCCTCTGCTGTTTAAGGACAAGTGAAGTCACACAAGAAGGCAGAAGTCCAACTTTTTTGTTTGTTTGGCTACTGCAAAGTCATATGTAATAATATATTCTTGGATGAGTCCTAGGTAATTATTCAATTATAGCCCTAGTACAAACTGTTTTAGCCATTAAGGGAAGTTACATGCCAGATGCACATTCTGTTTTTGTTTGTTGTTTATTTGTTTTTAGGGCAAGAAAATCACACCAACTGAAACCCTAGCGAGTCTCTACAATGGCTGCCCTGCCTCTGTCAGGCTCCTCGGGTGCTGCAAACAGCTCCCACATGCTTGACTGCTTTTTAATGCCATCATTCCATGAGCTCACCATGCTCATCAATTTTTCCAGAATCCTTTCATCATTATAGTATGAGAATAAACGCTTATTATATTACCAAGAATATTCCAGCATTCCATTGTGTATCCCATGAAAAGCAAACAAAAGGCAGTTGAGAAATGCACTCCAAAGGTCAGCGAAAAGCTGGCGAATTTTTAAGAAATTTTATATGTTGTGATATCTAAAGGAAATTCCTCTGTTGGTAACAGAATGCGTACATGGCACAAAGTAATACAAGTGGGCTCTACATTAGAACGTCTGCGTGTGCAGGGACTATTCCATTTCATTAGAATGCATGCTCTGATTCCAAGGATAGGTGCGTGAGGAAGGCAGGGGAGGCCCAGGAATCATACTGTACTGGATTCAAATTCCAGCGGGATGATTTCAAGCACTCGGCATAACCCTTCTGAGTAGTTACTTTCACTGTTATGTGTTGAACAGCCATCTCTGAACTCCAAAGGGCTGCTGTGAACCTGAGCTGAGCTCCACACAGAACCAGCTCAGCAAAAAATAGCCAACTGTTGTTTTGAAGAGATAGGCAGACAGCCTAGTCTATACTGGCTAAGTGTGTTTAGAATCTGGATTCCAGTTATAGAGGTTACAGAGGTTGAACAGAGTCTGCAAGTAGGGTAACTGGGAACAGAAAGAATTCTGACGTTTTAAAGAATGGAACAGAACAGCGAGCACAGGGGCGATGAAGCCCACTTCTCATGGATTTATCTCTTCACTTCTTACTGTTCCTCCCCCTCCCACCCTTGGCTGCTATAGGTCATCCCCTCTTCTATTAGCCATGGCCTCAAATTAGGTTTGAAGATCGTCTAGTCTGAGGAAGATGGGAACTCGTGCACTGCTGCAGACCCAGTGATGGCAGCCGAAGGCAAGGAGGCTCTATCCAGCATCTTCAGACAGGGACTCTCTGAAGTTTAAACTCATTCTTTCAGCAGACATAGGGAACATGGTTTGGGGCTCATTTAACACCTTCATTTTCCATGCTGTCAGGAGGGTTCGTCCTTTTAAGGCCAGTCTGGCCAGTGCTCACTCGTGAGAAACAAAAACTCTGCTGAGAAGACTGAAGTGTTCTGCACGTGCACACGAGCTGCAGCTGTTAAGGGCAGTTGAGAAGGAGGACCAAGCTCTCACGGACTTTTCGGATGGCTGCCGTGGCTGTTGCTAGCCCCCTTCGTCCCCATCTCTCTTATAGGAGGACCAGATGTGAGGTCACAGAGTCGGGAAGGGATAGAAAAAGGCCTGCAATTCCAGCTCTCTGGTGCCTGATCTGACTTGCCCACAATGACGCGATCACAGACTACCTCGGACAATGACTATAAAACACAGGCCTGTGTCTCTGGGCCTCACCCCACGCTGAACTACTGAGGCAGGGCCTGCCTCCAAGGACTCGGGGGATGTGGCTTTAACAGGCACTCAAGTATGAGTGGGTGAGTCTGGGTTAGTCCTGTGTCATGATGATCCCATCAAATAGGGGACTCACTCAACTGGCTGAAGCTAACACTCTGAGGGAAGAATCTAGAAGCAGGTGCTTTTAATTAAGGACCCCAATGTCCAAGTGAAAGTAGCTAAGTTTAGGAGGTACTACAGTTTATTATTTGGGAGACACTGATTACGCCTTTGACAGTGGCCAAACGGTTTTCTTTAGTTTTGTATGCAATGGCGATCTACACAGGTTACCCAGATGTAGGCAGAGTATTAATAAAGTTGGTGAGAGTATATTCAGCTACAGTGCTAAATATCACAGTATACACAGTCAAAAGAAGAAAAAAAGACAAGAGAAAAACAAAGAAAAGAGAAAAAAAGAAAAACACAGAAAGTGGTAGCCACTGGAAAAAGTACACCTGGAGTTCTTCTACCGAAGCGAGCACTGACCAAATGATCACTTCTGCCTCACTGCACCCATCTCTGGTAACTCCTCGTTCTTCCAAACCCAGCACACCCCTGCAAACTTCCCAGAATTCCTCGCCCATCAACTACAGCACTCAGATGGTGGGCAATCTATGGCTCATTTCATCCTCAAACGAAGAATTTCCCCACTTTTATTGTGCTCCGTCACCATCTTAACATTCCTCACATGTTATTATTAAAGACTCTCTTGACATTTAAAGCAGACGCACACTAATACTCAGTCATAGTCTAGGAATTCTAATGCTCCCAGAGTTAGGCAGGATTTTAAATTATGAAAAATAAGTGTCTTGATTTTCAAAGAAGGACGTGCAAGTGAGAAACCCAGACACTTTCTCTCCTTTTCCTTGGCTCCAGTCACAAAGCGGTGGCAGTGCAAGGCCACACTACGGCTAGGACCTCTCTGTCCCCAACATGCTCTGAGCTTTCTCAGGGAGAGGCAGGAGGTTCTGCGAGGCCGCTACTGTGATGAAGTGTTCTGCGTATTGCCTTCAATGGGTTACAAAGGTCCAGAGGGGGCTACATTACAGATAATATATTTGTGAACGTCTAGGAAGCTGGTGTGATTACAAATAGCACTGCTAATGGTGGAGTAATCACACGCAGAGTCCATACAGTAATTGATTTGCGTGAGGATTAATGTCTCCCTCTGCTACTGAAACTTGTGCACTTTTCTCCCTGCTGACATTTTCTTAGAGCTTATAGTTCCTGGTGCTGATGATTTAGAAAACTTCAGAGACATCCCAGAGTCGCCAGGTGGAAGCTCTGCCAGCTGCGTGGGCTACTCAGGAGAGTGCTCCGGGGGCAGGGAGGGGGGCACAGACCCACATGGTGGGTTTTAAAACCAGTGGCTGGCAACTCATGGGTGTAAGTATAGGTCCCCACAGGCCCATGCGGGCTCTGTACAACAATGCAAGATACAGAAAGAGAAGGACGGGCTCCCATGGCTAGGACGCCTCCTGGGCTGTACCCACAGTGCAACATGAGCTTGGAACACCTGAATCCATCTTCCAAACTCAGTGCCCTCATCCATAAAGGAAGGACAGTAAAAATGTCTTTTGATTTGAGAAGGCCAAGGACAGTTAATTTCCTTATAGACTGGGTGCTCCCTTTTCAAAGAAGAAGAAGGAACATTCTATTCAACATGCTCTTCAGAGGTAAGACAGACTGGAAGACGTTCTCTAAGTGATTCTGAGAAATGAGGGAAGAGAGTGGCAGCTACGCCCAGAGGGACGCTGACTACGTGACGGGACTGGGGGTGCAAAGGCCCAAGGCACAGCTCTGGCACAGAGGGACAACTCAGCTAATAGCCATTCCAGCGGGTTTTCAGCTGCTTTGTGACAGATTCCAAGCAGAACACACAGTATTCAACAGCTGTCTTCCCGTGGCCAGTGGCCTGACCAACTCATGGCCGGGTGCCTAGGTCCTTCTCCATGTTTAAACCAAAAGCCCCACCTTCCCAACCCCAGGTAAGCAAACAAATGGCTGCTCACCCTGGTCTGTGTTGAACAGACAGGTATACTTTCAAAAGGTCAACATGCTCTTTGCCCTTCCTCCTCATCCCCCAATGTGGACACAATCTCAAGTGGCTTCCTTCCTACCTCCTCCCTGGGCCATCTTCACACTGCCCACCCAGAGGCTCCTGCCTGCTGCCGCCCCCTAGTCTCCCCTCCCTATGAGGCTGTGGGCCGCAGCAGGGACAGGCCACCTTACTCACCTGTACCCAGAGCTCTGATGATAAATGGTGCTTCCTAAGTAATGACGGGAGTAAACCTACTAATGAGTAAAAGTTATGCCCCCCTCTACTCTCTTCTTTTCAAAAAGTGCCACATCTACCTGGCTCTGGCTCTGGCTGATTCTTTTCCCCCTGCCTGCTTTCAGAACCCGTGTAAAGGGCTTATCAGATGATGGGGATGCTGGACTGCTGGAAGCCTGTCCTGAACTCTGTCCCTCTGACCCATCAAGAAAATGCATTACTTCCAAGATTACTTTTTTTTTTCATTCAAAAGATATTATCTACCAAGGAGGATAGATGACAATCTGGCAATGTGTCATGGTCAAAAAACAGATTAAGACCAATACACGTGGTCACAAAAATGTCTTTATATCAGGTAATGCCTCGCTTTCTAGGAGCGGTAAATTGGGTCAGGTGATTTTCTTGTCTGCTAAGCTGGATGGCTCCCCTTCTCGCAGAACGTAATTATGAGGCAGCCCCTGCAATACTTTCATGCTATCTCATCCACAGCCTGAAAGTTGGGAGAGCTCGTAAGCAGGTCCCCATCTAGGCGAACCCGATAAACCAATTAAGGTAAATTCAGATCCCAAGGTCCAGGCCTGGTAAACATTATGTGTCAGCTATCACAGCAGCTTGGGGTGGTGCTTTACAACCCTGACCATACACTCAAGGTGGGTAGTCCTTACATACCACAGATATGCAGTTCCTGTGTCCTTAAGTCGAGGCTGGGGCAGGGTCTGATTCGGGTGAATCCACGGAGGCAGTGCACACTCATGACCTCTGTAAGCCCATGAGCTTTTCTCTCCTCTGATTCACCAGAAAAACATGTCAAAGCATGAGAACATTAACCAATAAAAATCTTAAAGTATGGAGCCAGAGCTGGTAAAACAGGCTTGGAATCCCAGAATTCTGGGAGACTGAAACAGGACAACCCTCAGCCGGAGCCCAGCTTGGGCAATTTCGCAAGACTCTGTCTCAAACAATAAAAAGGGACTGGGGGTGTAGCTCATGGAGGAGGTCTTGTGTTCAATCCACCCCCAAAAATGTTAAAATATATTCCATGAATGGCAAAAACCAAACGATTTCTGTGGGGCGTATGTCTTGCTGTGAGATGCCCACTGAGAGAGTGTGAGGTCACGTGACTTCTCAGAGTCTACAGGGTGGGACCCCAGGGTCGCTGCTGCGGCTGGCCCTTACCAAGTCCATTAGTAAAACACCCAGAATTTATAACTGTCTTTACCATAACAAAATACAGTGAGAAATGCTCCGACAGGTTCAAAGTGCCCACGAGGGTGTTGCTTTGACCTCTCTTCCCTCTTAATGACATCAGGAAAAGGGCAACAGGAGGATGGGATCAGCCATCCTGTCTCTGTGATGCTGCAAGTCAGCAGTGCACTGCCAAGGAAGCTTCCCTGTGGGTTCTTATGCCCACCAACGAACATTTCAAAACACACATCATGCTTTTTGTAATGGATGTCTACTGAAACTTTGGTTTTGTGAAGCCAGACGTATTTTAAATGTATGGGGACAGGGCAGCTCTCACACTCAGTGTTGATCGGTGAAGTCTAGGTGAGAATGCACCACCTATGACCTTGATTTTGGCCAGCCCACCTGGGTTCTCAGCAGTCTTATAGGCTTTTAGGTTTACTTCAAGCGCAGTCATGTATCGGCAGCTATGTGAAGGGAAACATGGCTGGCCACTATCCCCTGAGACCAACCGTGGTTATTTTCTTCAACTACATCTAATTCAGAGGGGAGCCACCACTGATGGAGTAGAGATGCAAAGGCCTTCTGTTCTGGGGGCCAGAGGAAGTTAATGGGATTTGGCCTCAAGGGGCCACAGGACAGACCTTAAGAAGACTTCCTTCACCACCTCTGGTCACTTCTGAAGTTAACTGTACTGTACACATACTGAACCACCACCAGTGTATGCTCTAAGACATAACCGAGCTCACTGGATTTGTATTTACACCGGGATGCAGCTATGATGGGTTATACAGTGAGCAACAGCACAGAATTAACTACCACAGAAGGAGAGGGACCTCCCGGTCTGGAGGCAGGAGACTTCTCCTCTGACAATAAAAAAAAAGATCACCCTGAGGACCAATCAAACCTTAACTGCTTTTTCTGGCCACACTCAGTGATGCCAAAACTTTTCAAATCCAAGTGAACCTGTAGCCATTTTGTAATATATTTGAGATACTTGAAAGTCTGGGAATTTTCCAAACTGGGAAATCCCTTCTCTAGGGAAAATGAAGTAGCCCTCAAGCTAGTCACGTAGGGGACTATCTGTTCCAGAGCAGGTCTGTGCATGAGGCACCAGGGGATGACTGCCCTGAAAATGGCTGGCTAGGTATGGCGTGTCTCTTCACAGTATTCCTGCTGGTTCAAGCACCTATTTCCCCAACACCCAGGTTCTCTGGGCACCATGATTGTTAAGAACATTTAAAAAACACTTCCAGGTATAGGTGTAGGAAACGGCAAATGCCACAGGGAAGCGGGAAACCGCAAAGGAACACAGCTTTTTAAGTGTACGTGCACCCAAGGAACCCAAAACACTAGGCCTAAAACCCAAAGGTTCTTCTGTCTAAGGTTTGGCAAAAGCTTCTCTGAATTCTATCAGGCCAACAGTTTGCCAGATTGAGTAGTAATGAACAGTAAACTCTGGGGTTTGACTGGCTCCCTTCCAGCACTAGAACCCTCTTTGAGTAAATTTCTAGTGTTCTGGGGAACCCACTAGTGTCAATGAATGGACAGTTCCACTGGAAAATTACCTGGGAGATCATTTTCTTTCCCGAATACCAAGCCCTTGAGGACAGCCCTATCAGTTCTGCCCCACTGTTGTACATCATGGTGGCTCTAGCAAGGTCCTTGCTATGTAACAGGTTCTTGGTAGTACGTGCTAAGTGAGCACGTCAAGGAATACATGTGTAGCTAACTGTCCCTTATCACCACACCTGGCCAGCCCTTGTTATAGGTAGCTGCTAGTAAGGCAACCTAACCAATGCAGTGGTAGACAGGTTGTAACAGCTACGGGGGAAAAAAAGGTATGAAGAGGTAGGTAGACATTTAGGTTGCCAGGAACCCTAGGCAATAGGCTGCTAATAACATAATACAAATTGTCCTCTCTCCTGACCTCTTCTGACCAGTGGTGGCTTGACAACCTTCTGTAGGAACCCAAGCGTGACAACGCTGGACTCTGTAGGTTTGCGGGCTTCCACTGCAGTTACTTGAATTTGCTATTACAGTTAAAAGTAATCCACACATGATCAGTAAACACACGGGCTGATTGTGGCTGGGTGCCAATACAACCAGCCCTGAAATATGACTTTCAAGTAATTTTTACCTGCCATGAAATATTGTTCTTATTCTTATTCTTTTTTTTTTTTTTTGGTCCCCTAGCCATTTACAATGTCAAAACCTTTCTTAGCCTATGAAGATACCTATGGTCTACAGTTTAACTCCTGACAATCATGATGCCATCAGCCCCACTACTCCCTCAAGCTTAAAGGAAACCGAATCTGTCAGAATTAGCCTGCTCCTTCTTCCATTAAAGGAAACTCCTAAGCAAAATAGATTACTGGGCCATCACAGGTAACTGCTACATCCTGACCTGCAGCATGGACAACGTGCTCTCTATCACAGCTGAAATGGCTGCCTTTAGACTACAGGGTAAGGCCTCCCTGAGTCCATGAAACCTGCTAAAAATCAAAGGATATCCTATCCATTTGTACTACTTTTAGGCCACACTGCCCAAAAGACCACAGTAAACCTGCCAGGAGCCACTCTCTTGACTTACTGATAGATTCACTTCTTTCTCCTGACCTTTCTTTGTGGAGAGAAAAGAACAATTAAAACATAGATACTCTGTTCCTAAGAGATAATGGCCAACACTCAAACATGCAGTCTGGAATACTACCTAAGCAAACCATCCAACACTGGTGAACTATTTCACCTGTCATTAAGAGTTTACTTTTATCAAATAAATTGGTGTAGAAATGTCTCCACTTTATAAATACTGCCATCAGTACATAAAAATTCAGGTAACAGAACGTGAGGAGGTTTATTCTGTAGAACTCCATTTTTTATGCTTGAAATATGCTTGGGGGTGGCCTAAATTTATTTCATTTTTTTTTCTCCACGAACATGCTGTATGTAAAGATGTTTACGAAGACTTGTTAAAAAAAAAACCTGGGAATTTTTTTAACACACACTTTGCTTGTATAAACGCTGTTCTAATAACTGTATATTTTGTAGTGTGAATGGAAAATATTCACTAGCTTGAGAAAACAACTTTTGAGAAGGGTCCTCCTAAAAAATGCAATTTGTCACATAAGACGGTAACTAATTAAAAAAAAAAAATCCTTCCTATCCGAAAAAGTCACAACAAAAAGTTTAACTGTGTTTGGGCTGATTTTTCTCTGCAACTATTTGAAGCTGTAAATGACTTAACTCAGTAAAATTCCAAATGTAATTATCTTCTGTACTTAGCCTAGGGGCTCTCCATATATCTCAGCGTTGCCGTCTTGCATACAAAACAGGCTTCTCGATGGCTCATACCAATGTAGTGTACAACACTGTTTTAATTTCCCCTAGCCGGCTAACCTCTTGCCTACCGAGAACCAGCCAGAGGAAGAAGCCACAGTGAGTCATCAAGCACTCAAAAGCATTTTGGAACTCAGTTGCATAAATGGGGTTTGCCGGGTCAGGCTTTTGCAACTGTACATTTTAATAATCTCCATTTCTGACCCATTTTTTACTTTCAGAAACTAATTTTCTATTAATTAGACCAAGAATGGGATTAGTGTTAAAACACGGTGGTTCACCAACAAGTTAGACCCGGAAGTAGAATCACGTTAAATGTGTCCCCATCTCTCCACCATGTTGACAACCCAGGGAAATCTGCACAAGTTTCTTTTTCCTAGCCACAAATTTATTTGACATAGCTCGATGGAGTTCCAAATACCATATCTTGTATATTTCCATGTATACAGCATATTTTGCACATTAGGTGCATTATACATACGAATACATAGGCATTTAAAAATATGTGCCGTGAACTCACAATTACTCTCACTGATGGAGAGAAAGGGTGGCATACAGAACAAGAAACAAATCCTCCTATCACTTCGGCCGTGACTTTTGAAAAACATGCTTTTGTGTGTGCTCACTCGCCCATCTGGGTCACATGTGACTCCTTCCCTCTCCCTTCATATTCATTCCCATTCAATCTCTCCCCAGCTTGCCTCCCGAGCTCCAGTTTAATAGTATTAAGCAACGTCAGGAGCTCGACTGACAACACTCAACCAGAAAGTTCAAAGGAGAAGAGAGAGAAAGTGAGAGACAAAGAGACAGAAACGCCTGAGGAAGTAACCCAAGGGTGCCCGGGACGTGCCCAGGCATCCAAGAGTCAGCTCTCAAAGAGATCGTGGAAGCTAAGCTTGCCCCCAAAAAAGCTTAAAAAAATAAATAAATAAACATGAAAAAGGACAACAACAGGCTTTGGATTTCCCACTCAATAATGAGTACATAAGAACTCATTACAGAACACTACAGAAACGTTGAAGTTGAGGAAGACTGAGGCAATATTAGAAATAAACATGGCTTTACCTGGAGCTCTAACT